>JAHWXV010032631.1:0-11283 GCA_024586415.1 Phrixothrix hirtus
AAGACTCAAAACCCGATAACTACATCGCTACACTGATAGATGGCGTATGCGTTCACTTTTAAATATTGGGGCCCCATTTCTAGCGCTGGGGAAGAGCCCCGGGGACCAATTTCTACACCTAGGGCTTCGCCCCACCACCAACTCGGTGGCCATCTTGGGCCCCGTGCTGTAGCGGCCATCTTGCGGGCCCCATGCTCTGGCGGCCATCTTGGGGGCCCCCATGCTCTGGCGGCCATTTTGGGGGTCCCCATGCTCTGGAGGCCATCTTGGGGCCCATCCCTGCATCTAGGGCTTCTCCCATTCCATTAGCTAGGGGCTACGTCCCTCAGACACTCTGGCGGCCATCTTTGGGCCCACTTACACTCTGAAACTCTCCTTGTTTATCTATTAGTACAGAAACGAGGATATTACCGTCAATTAAGCGATTTTGACAGAGGTGGAGTTATTGGTTTGCGCGAAGCTGGTTATTCATTTGAGGAAATTGCTAATAGTGTAAATCAAAATCGGTCCACTGTAATGCGAGTGTGTCGTGCATAGTTTGAAAATGGTCAGGAATATCGTAATAGAGGAACCGGGGCTTCAAGGAAAACGAATGAGTGTCAAGATCCTCGTTTAGGACAATTGGAATTTAAAGAACGATTTTCCTAACACAGGCAGTTAGGGTTTTGATCAAGAAGTTCGCTTTCTAACCCTTAGAACAGTTTATCCCCAAATCCGAAGTTTTGGGTTAACATGATTACTTCCTCAACATATGCTTCCTTTGACTACAGAACATTGTCAGCAACAGTTACAAGGGTGCAATAAACGATCTCATTGGAATCTTGAATGGCGTCGTATTGTCTTTAGTGACGAATCTATATTTTGTTTAGGAATGCAAGATGGTCGTACAAAAGTCAAAAGAAAACAGGGTAAGCGACGGAATCCTTGATTTACATTTGAGATGCACGTGCAAAGCATTGTGAGTGTTATGGTTTGGGGTACGATTACTTATGGCAGCAGGTCTCCTTTATATGACATCACAACGGTATATTGCGAAGGTGGTTGGAATACATCTTCTAGTATACTTACAAGAGCTCGAAGATAAATTATTCCAGCAAGATAATGCACGTCTACATGTAGCAAGGTTTTTCTTGAACTTCCCTGAGCAGGCCCAGATCCATCTTTTGCCCTGACCTCAATGATCTCCAAATCTTTCTCCCATTGAACACGTACGGGACATAGTGGGTAGAAGGTTGCGAAATCTGCAGCATCCTCCTTTGACGTTGGAGCCCTTGCGACATGAGTTGTAACTTGCATGGGAGGTTATACCCCAAGACGAGATAGACCATCTTATTCAATCAATGCCTCGACGTGTAAATGAATGTATAAATCAGAGAGGCCGCACCACACATTATTAGCAGTTATAAAATTTTGTTTAACTAATAAGATTTTCCTCCAAAATTTTGATCATTTATTATTATAACATAGGTGAATATTGCTACCAAATTTCATCCGGAAATTCCAACCCCTTCTTGGTATTGAAATTTCTATGTCACTGAGTATATATAATGTTTTCCAGTTATGTATAAAACGAAATCCTAATGTTAACTTCAAACTAAGAACAAATCATTCAATATAGATACTCAACACTAAAAAACTGTGCTAACTAAAATAGATAATATTTAATTATAAATTGATAAATAATCCATAATTCTAAAATTGTATTACTTATAGTAAAGAACTGAATACTTCAAATTTAGGTCTCAGACATTATTATAAATTAGCATTGGTTAAAACACTAATAAGTTTAGATTAAAATGCATTTACTGCATTAATTTAATTAGGGAATGCTTTTAGTACAAATATTAAAATTCTCGCTTAATGCAATTTTAAACTTTGTAATATGAGGGTTAACGAATTTTGATTAATTTAACATTACTTAGGGGTAACTCGATGTCGTAGCGCTGTCCCTATAATAAACAGTCTCACACTGCTAATTATTGTTTTGGCAAATTTACACTAAATATTGTTTAATTCCTGATGAGATTTTAATATCTCTATACGTTGTTGTACATTTGTAAATACAGTGAAAGCTATCTAAACCGGAATCCTAAGGGCCCATGAATTTTTTCCGTTTTGCACAGGTTTCCGTTTTAAACAGATTTGAATTTTTTTAAGTACATACATACATATAAGTCACCCACAGTGACGTTAAATAAATTCTTTTGTTTGCATAAGACATTTATTAATTAGCTTTTATAATATATTTTAAACGTTTTATTTCATGTATACATACATTGACATTTTTTAAAGTTTTGCATTCCATATTTGTGGAATCGTGTTTGAATTAAACTTTTATTATAAAACGAAGCCTCTTCGATGATGGTTCGTAATTATATCAATGTTTAGAGCATTTCTAGATCTAGCAGCTATAAATCATCCATACCTAATTTTGTTAATTTCCGTATCTTCAGTTGCGCGGTGTCTGCGTTTTGAACACGAGTTTTGTACATTAATAAACCACTGTTCTTTAAAACGAGCCTTGTTTTTCAAAATATCATACACGTGTGTTTTTCCGCAGATAAATTTAACGATGAGTTGCTTAGCGCGTAAACCTTCTGATTCGTGGGCTTTTATTAGGTTAATTTTTTTAAGTGTGATTCATTCAGTTTTATTTAAAAAAACAAAATAAATCTAGTTAAAAATAACAATCTTAAGCTAATTGAAAAATTAAAACAATTTTTTTATTCGCGGACGTGACGTTAATTTCAAATACTATGAGAATACTCGTAATCGCATCGGTAAATTGCACGATATATGCACGTACTTAGGATTGAAAGTGCATGTGAGTCGTTTTAAGAACTGTTAATTTTGAGTTTAGTATAAATAAGTCCCTTTTGAAGTTTGTTAATAATATTAATAAGTTTCACGGTTGAATTTAATACACAAATATAATTTTAATTCCTTTTAAGAAATATATACATATTTATGCATATTTAAACCATAGATATTATTTACATTACGTATATGCAGACACGATTTTTCGTATTTTGCAGGTTAAATTTATTCCATCGGACCTATGTTTTCTTTCCGTGTTCGCATTAAGCAGTTTCCGGCTTAGCCTATGTATTTTCCCTATAATCTTCACGAGACCGTACATATTTTGCGGAATAAGCAGGACTCCGGCTTTTCCAGTTTCCGCCTTAAACAGTTTTCACTGTACACATTATTTAGGTATATCCTAATTTATTATATCAAATCGAAGCTACAAGGTTGCGTTAATTATATTATTTTAATAATTGAAATTATAATTACTAAAGTATTTTTTTATTACCTTGCTTTTGAACTGCATTTAATAAATAAACATATTTATATACCTTCCAAAAATTTATAATTGATTTATAACAATGACACAACTGTACACGTTTTTATGTATATTTTATTTTAAAATATAATTGGTACACTACAATACAGTACAATGATATAAAGCTCTAATTATATAGCACCTTTATTATAACAGCGACAGTGTGCCTACAAAAAGCGACTTATTCTTAAATTAAAATGTTCTATAGCACGTACGAGGGCGATCAAATTAGTGAGGTAACTAACACAGAGGTGGTGCCATCATCAACGCAAATCTATCATATGTTATTAGACAGCTACCAAAGTTTTAGCTAAATACGTTGGGCCCTTTGTCTCTTACAGTTGTTTAAAGTAAACGTGTTACGTTTCTAAAATCACTTCCTCATTAGATGAAAATCTCTTTCCACCTAGCCATTTTTTCAAGTTTGGAAAAAAGGAAAAGTCAGATGGAGCTAAATCTGGACTGTATTATGAAGTGCATTATGAAGTATTTCGAATCATAATACAACTGATTTTGTCGTGACAATGTTCGATGAATAAGCCGGTGCATTGCCATGATGAAACAACATTCTCTTTGTTGCCAAATGGGGTCGATTTTCTTTTAATTTTTCAATCATCTGGTCCAATAACGACGCGTAAAACTCGGCTGTGATTGTTTTGGCCTTTTGTATGCAATCTATACAGATAGCACCACGAGGATCCCAAAATACGAAGGACATAACCTTGTTATCTGACGGAACCACTTTTGCTTTCTTAACTGACTTTTACCCATTGTTTGGATTAATTTTTTTGTTTCAGGGGTATAGTGGTGTATCCACATTTATTCAACTGTAATAAATCAACGCAAAAATTCGACGAAATTATGCTTAAAGAGGGTCAAACGGTACTAAGAAGTTGTTACGCGCATTTGTTTCTGGTCCATAGTTAGCAGACGCGGCATCCATCTTGGTGAGAACTTTCTCATACCTAAGTATTCATGTAAGATATGACCAACATGTTCTTTAGATATACCTATAGTGTCTGATATCACAAGCACCTTTAATTGACGTTTATTTAAAACAAGAGCATGAACTTTGGTGATCAGTCCGTTGGTGGTAGCCTCTTTCGAACGTCTTGATCTTGTGTCACCTTCGGTACTCGTACGGCCACGTTTAAATTCATTCACTCAGAAACAAGCTTTCCTAAATGATAGCACAGATTCGCCGTCAGCATTATCTAACTCTTCCTTAACTTCTTTAGGTATTTTCCCGGCGATATGGAAGTGTTTAATCACAGCACAAAATTCACTTTGTCCATGTCCACAAAACTACGTAACACGTATACTTTAAACAACTGTAGACAAAGGACGCAATGTATTTGGCTGAAACTTTGACAGCTGTCTTATAACATATGATAAATATGATATAATAGTTGACGCGCATGCGTGGATTATGGCACCATCTCTATGTTAGTTACCTCACTAATCAGATCGTACTCGAATAATTGCCTCCCCTTAAACTAAACCTATTACATTTGCTATAGTTGGATTTTTATCTTTGGATCTACGTCATAGATGTACAGTTAAAGCTTTGACATACTTAATAAATTTAACGCTAAATGTATATACATATGTTAGAAAGAGATACTAAATATAAAGATTGTGAGTAACTCCGGAACTAAGTTTAGACGTACTAATTTAATAATGTAACAAAGAGAGATAATGAGAAGGAGATAAGTTGCATGCCTTTGATTGAAATTAATATGTAACTTCACTTTTCTATTTGTTAGTTGGGAAGGTTGTGTGTTTTACAGCAATTGTCATCTTTATATTTTTATAAAAAACAGTTCTTTTAAGAGCTATTTTGACATAAGTCCTCATAGGTCGGTAAGTTTATATGCCTTTCGTTTTAATAATAGCTGAAATTAATTGGCTCACACCAACTAATTACCGATTACGAAAATGTAGGTTATGTTCATGTTATAATTTATGACAAGTGTAGTAGATTTTTATGGAACTAGTAGCAATTTGATTTTATTCAAGTAAACACTCATTTGATTTATATTTTTAATCTTAGTTCACACACATGTGAAGTGTGACGTCACTTCAAAGATAAAAAAATACAACTATACTTGTTTTTATTGCACACTAAATTCACGCACGCTAAATTTTATTTACATAGAAGTTTTTCATTTTTTAGTTACTACTATTTTTAGCAATGCCTAAGGACTAAAACACGATATTGTTACATATTTGCTTTTGTCAACCTTTTGAACGTTTAAAATACAAGTTTTTAAGCGAAATTATTACAAATTATTGAAACGAATGTTTCACTAGAGAAATTGATTAAGATAAAAGAATATAATTAAAATCTGGTGCGAGACAACACACGCCTCTATTATGCACATAGATATACAACTATGTAAATGTTCACAAATAATTAAAATATTATTTAAGTTTATTTTGGGAACGACAATTGTAACGGCCACCCATTCAAGATACTGGATATATCAAACCCTGCTTAACTCGAGAGATTTTCTCTGATAACTCGCTTTAACGCATTTTTCCGGAAAACTTCTAAGTTTACATAAAATCATGTCAAGGATATAAGAACTGTAGCAAGTTTCAAAACAATCATTAAAAACCTTTTCGAGAAAATCGCAAAAAAGTTAAAAATCACAGAAATAAAGTGGCACTTCCGGTCATTAGATTTTAACTAAACTCTTGCCATCTCATGCATAGAAGATAAAAAACATAAATATAGTTTTTAGTTTTCATATAATGATTACTTTTTGAGATACGTCGTTCACAACTAATACTCCAAGTACTTCGGGTTACTCGATTTTCAAAAATTTATTAGAGAAGCTCCTTACTTAATATAAAACTAAATTAAGTAGCTAAGAAATATACTAAGTTTAAAAACATCTCTAAAGCCGATTTCAAGAAAACCGTGAAAATGAAGAATTCGGAAAATATCTAAAAATGACAGAAATAAAATGATACTTCCGGTTATTCGAGTTTAACCAAATTTTTTATTTTGCAGAAAAAGGCGATTATAATCCCAAATGTAAATTTTTATTTAGTTAGAGCTATTAGTTTCATAGTCATTGTATCCAGAGTTAACAGTGAAAATACTTCCCGTTACTCGATTTACAGAAAATTCTCTGAGTAACCACCCAGATTATATGAAAGGAACTTATATGTTTAAGAAACACAATAAATTTTAAAAAAATTAGTATATACTATTTCGAGAAAATGTCGAAAAACAAAAAATTCGGAAAATATCTAAAAATGACAGAAATAAGGTTGTACTTCCGATTATTCGATTTTAAACAAATTTTTAATATAGCGCACTAAGGTGATTGTGACCTTAACTATAAATTTTCATTTAGCTAGGGTTTTTAGTTTAATAGTTATTTTATTGAGACTTAACGGCGAAAGTACTTCCGGTTACTCGACCTACGGAAAATTTTATAAAAACCGCCGAGATTATATCAAAGGGAATTAAATTTGTAAGAAATATAGCAATTTTAAAAAAAATCGTTACAGCCGATTTCGAAAAAATTTCAAAAAACCACAAAATGACAAGAATAAAGTGGTACTTCCGGTTTTCCGATTTTAGTTAAATTGTTGTGGTCGCGTGCGACGATGGATATAATCTCAAATATAAAATTTGGTTGTTCTAGGACTTGTGATTTTTGAGTTACCGTGTTCACAGGCACACACGCACGCACAAACGCACACAGACCAATTTTCAGAAACATGATTTTCGTACTCAGGGGACCCGAAAGAATGTATTTCCACTAAAATTTTGACATCGAAAATTTTTGTCGAAAACAAAACTTTCCTCTTTTAGATATATTTCATATAGGGTAAGAGAAAGTAAAAATATGCATATTACAAAGAAATATTGACAAACAATAGACGACCATCTTTTTAAAGACGGCAGTAACGTGGAATGGCGTAAACAAATAAATAATACCTGAAATATTTACAAAATTCTGCTTAAAGAAATCTCGATAGAGGGACTTCCTCTAAGATTATTAAATTTCAAACAAATAGTAGAATAAAATTAAGGATATCAACGAACTATAGCGGAAATTGACGAATTCTATAAACCTTGTAAGAAGGACAATGTAAAAGAATCGACAAAAAATTGTGTTAGTCGTTAAATATGTTACTCTTATCTAAAATTAAAGCAATGGTCGTTTTGAAGACACATATTCATCAAATAAAATATATAACTGATTATTAACTTACTACGTTAAAGCCTGCCATCTAATGCCGATTGTTTTTAAAATATATTTAAATCCACGCTTAAAGTTTTACGTTTACAATGTATACATTTCAATTAATGGAAATAAAATTATTGTTAATATATTCTGAGTGGTAATACATTTTAATTTAAAACACCTAAGACATTTGTCTTAATATTTAGTACTAAAAAACGTTCCAAATTTGTAATTCTTATGTGGTTCGCTTTTATAACGAGCACTTCAACCACGCTTTCCTTCAAATGTGAGTTTCATGAAATTTGATTCTCATTTTTCGTAGTCAAATTTAAATTAGGGATTGAAGCTTCTTTTATGCCATTTTTTCTTTAAGAATTTTTGTTATAAAGTCCCTTCGTTTAATATATTTTTCAAAGCTTCATACATTAATTCGTAGTTATACGCCAAAAAAGAATATATCTGTAAATAATCTACGTCTGCTTTACCCAAATATTTGTAAAATGTCGTTAATGTATGATAATAGTCAAATGAACAACGTACAATTTTTAAATTTAAAAGTAATAGATTGCGTTTTCAACACAGTGTGTGTCTAGTGTTCTAGTTCACAGATGTGCTACGTTCTATACGAGAGTAGGATGATAATTAGGCGGCCTTCAAATAGAGGATGGTATTACACCAACTGTTAGTGTGAAATTTTTATGTTCCATATTTAAGTTGGTCACATTGAAAATCTAACTTCAATCTGTCAGAGTTTGTTGTCAGTAACTTCGCAAAGTGCAAGTTTTTTTGTTTATTTTGCTATGAATAATACTGAGAATCATGCCGCTATTAGGTTTCTATATATGGAAGGTTTAAAAAATGCAAATATCCTTGAAGAAATGCAGAATGTTTTGGATGATTATGCTACTTCATACATGATCATAAAAGGTTGGGTAGCTCTGAGTTCAAATGTAGCCACATCCAAGGTGAACACGGATCGGGACGCTCTAGAAGTATTACTACACCACAAATGGTTGCAAAAATTCACGATATGGTGATAAAAGACCGAGACTAAAACAAAGCAAAATTTCCAGTACTGTAGGTATTTCAAATGTGCGGCAGTGCAATATTGTAACACAAGAATTAGGCATGAAAAATCTATCTGCAAGATTAAAAACGAGTGCGGGTTCAAATGTTGACAGAATATTTGGAGGGCTTTCAAAAGCATTTTTTGCGAAGGTTTATTACGACAGGTGAAATATGGGTTCATTACTATACCCAAGAAACAAAACGGCAATCTAAGCAGTGGACAGAACCAGGTTGTTCGGTCCCAAAGGAAGCGATGACAACTAAATCTGCCATAAAGGTAATGGCTTAGGTGTCCTTGCGATGCTAAGGGAATTATAATGATAGATTAGCCAAAGGAGCAAATAATAAAAGGCGAGTACTACACTAATCTTCTAGGTATGCCAAATGAAAAATTCGCGAAAAAAGGCCCAGTTTAGTACGTAAAAAGATCATTTTCCACCATGATAACGTCCCCGCGCTGTATCGTTCCAATGGCCAAGATTCACGAACTAAAATATGATTTGCGTCCCCATTCACCATATTCGCTCGACTTAGCTACATTGGACCTTCGCCTACTTCCAAAACTAAAAGTTTTCCTAGGGGGTGGGTAAAAATTTTCAACTGATAAAAAGGTCAAAGCCACAGTAGATGCCCATTTTGCCGGACTTGAAGAAAATTTCTTCGGTAATGGAATTAAAGCACTGGAATATCGTTGGAACAAATGTATTGAACTTTAGGAGATTATGTTGAAAAATAAAAACATTTTTGTAACAGTAATACTTTTTTCATTCTTAGACCACCTAATTATCATCCTATCGTTGTACATGTCCAAGTGAACATTTCTAGATGCTTGATAAGTTTGCTACGTCAGTTGTACACTAATTTCTCAAGAATTTCACATTATAAAATCATTAAATCATATAATGATTATGTATTTTACAAAATTTTGGTTAGGTCCAATAAACTCTATCGATATTTTTACTAAACTAAAACTAATCGAAATTTTACTGCCCATTGATTATAAGTAGTTTATAAAAATCACTGTCCAAGTCAACCTTACGGGTACAATTAACTACCAATCATACGATCACTTGGTTTATAGTAACTTCTAAGACATTTAACAACCCTTTGTTAAAGTAACCGTTATTTTAGGAAAACCTTTATATAACATCTCGTATATAACGACTCACTGTTTATTTATAAACGATTTTTATAAAAGGTTCCGTTACCTTTGAGAAATTTGCTACAAAGCACATTCAAACCGTCCTATGTAGTGGGAACAATAAAATAAAAAATAAGGAAACTTCTGAATATCACAGAGATTCAATGCAGAACAGCACATGGTAGAAGAAGACAGGTATGCTTTTGCGCAGTTATTGATGATGCACATTCGGACATACTAGTCCAACCAATACAATAAAGGTGTGGTATTAATTTTATTTCTACCAATGTGTCACAAACGTATGCATTCCTGTTGCAAAGGGTGTTACTAGAACGCGGAGAATGTTAAAATGAACCTCAAAATTTACAGTAAATTCGTGTTTTTTCTAAATACGCTCCCAATGTTTCCCATATAAATATGCTATAAATGACTAATATGCTATAGGTTAAAAAAATACTTGTAAATAACTACAGCTGATGACACAATTTTCTATCGATGACGCATACTCATACATATGCGCAGAAAATACCAATTTTTTCTCTTGTATACCTTGTTTCGTTCCATCAATGGCATCAGGTGAATAGGTGTATTCACACTAAGGAGCATATACCAGAGATCTCAAAAACAGCGTTATACATGCATCTTAAACAACATTTAGGCAAAGATTGAGCGCCACGCCATTTTACAGTTAGTAAAGTAGTACATGCTTACTTACCTTAAAAGCTTTCTAAAATACATTGTATGTAAATGGCGAAATCTTATACAAGAGGCATTAAGCATTAAAAAAATAAGTTCAAAATGTAGATAAACTTAAACGAGTGCAATAAAGATGAATTTAAAACTTTCTGTGAGCGCCCCGTAAAAGCAATGAAAAATCATCGAACCTAAGTAAGCTAATTAATGTCAATCAAAAGTCAAAAGAGTATCGGATTAAGAAGAAGCGTGCAAAGGAATAAAAGATTATTTTGGAAGTTGGTAAGAAATGCAAAGCAGGGTGTAAGGAACCGAGTAAATGGAATACGGAATAGCAAGAATGAAATGGAGTGGGATGAAAATGAAGTAGTATTGCGTTGGAAAGAATATTTTAAAGGGCTGTAGGGCAACAGGGATACTGGGATAAGTGCGAAAGTGGGAAATGCTGAAATAAATAAAACCAAAGAGAGCGATAAGAGTATAGGAATGGAAGAAGTATGAAATGCAATAAAAAGGCTTAAAAATGGGAAGGCTGGTGGAGTAGATGAAGTTACGAACGAAATGTTAAAGTATGGCGGTATGCGATTAGATGATTGGTTGTGCAAACTATTTAATGCTTGTGTTCAATTATCAAGAGTGCCACAGGACTGGAAGAGTGCTATAATCGTGCCTCTGTACAAAAACAAAGGTCGTAGATATGAATGCAAGAACTATAGAGCTATAAGTTTACTAAGTGTAGCTGGGGAGGTGTTTGGTAGAATTATAATTGATAGAGTTCGCATAAATACTGAAAGGAAGATATGGGATGTACAGGGTGGGTTCATGCCTGG
>JAHWXV010032662.1:0-12597 GCA_024586415.1 Phrixothrix hirtus
TTAAAATAAATTAGTGTACATAGTTACTTATAAATAAGTGTAGAATTAAGTGAATATAAATAAACATTATAAAAACAATTACCTAGTTTCGTTACACTGCCATCTTACCATCTAACAATAAGCTTCATAAATTATTCTGTTGGCTCCTGTAGCAATTCTGTCTATTAAATGAGAAAAGCATTCTCTGACAAACGCCGGGCTGCCAAATGGTCTCGGCTTGAAGGGCTGCAATTTGGCCCCCTACAGTCCCCCAAAAAGACAAATCAATCTCCATATTCCTCCATTTCATCATTTATAATTTGTCGCAATTACGTTCTTTTGTGGTCCGAATTATTTAGGGAAAGGCAAACCTCAATCTACCAATAACTAAATACAGCTGGGGCTCCTTTTTTAATGATAATTTGCATGGCGGCAGCCCTATAAACCGGTAGCATTTTTGAACTGTAAATATTGTTTGGACAATGGTTCAAATAAGAAATCATATAATTTTTGTTTAAAATCGTTACTTATTGATAAAAAATAATCGTTTGTCCCTCTTGTAACGATATCCAGTGATTGCACCTTAATTGAATACCATTCGAATTTTATAATGTTTTCATATATGGTTAATATAAAGTGAATTAAATAAATCTTAATCATTTTCCCATAATACATTGTAAGGCTTATCAAATCAATATTAATAAGTAAATATAATATTTGATTTTGTTCAAAGTTTTAATAAACAGACAATAACAACTAATGTTGTATGTATATTTCGAATGTGGGTTATCCATTAGATGTAGATTAATAATTGTTTATTGCAACAATGATTCCTAAATAATATATCTTCTCTTTAAGATAATATTAATTTTTGTTGTGGATTCAAATAATATCGATTTTTTGCAGGACCACATTCATTTTTCACATAATACGAAGGTAAATCAAAAATAAACGGCAACCTTTTACGAATGATTTGTGGGCATGACGTGGAAGTGTCTAGAGTCGGCCCCTCCTCCCGGTGTCTCTCTAATTCGGGAATCATTGAATGAGAGCTGCAATTTTCTAACAAAAAGAGGATTAATTGGATGAAATTTTGAAGAGGGTTCGAGCTCAGGCCAGGAAATTCTTTCTTTCTCAGATCTATGTTTATGAATGGGTGCTATTTTAATGCGGATTTTTATATCGGTGTTGTTTCGTCGAGGTTATTTTGACGGGTCATGTTATGAATGGCATAAACGTTTTTTGCGAGGACGAGAAGCTATTGAAAACGAAAGCCAAGATCGATGGACGAGCATCACTGAAGCAAATATTTGGATTGTTTGTGACCTTTTGACAATAACTGTTGCTTGAGCGAGTGTAGGCATAAAATCATTCATGATGCTCTGATATCTTGATCGAGGGCTAGGACAATGTTTGACTGCAAGTCTCTTAAAGACTCAAAAACATCGTATTCCTACCTGCAACAAAATCTGCATCTACCGTTACAACCTCAGAGGAGAATGGATCTGTTAGCTAGAAATAATTTTACCGCCGTATTCTGGAATTTCAAAGGCGTGTTTTTGATTAATTTTCTGGTCCCGCTTTACAAGATCAAACTTCACGCAGCAACCAAAATACGTGTCAAGTTGGGGGAAATTTTCTGGACACCGCTTGAACATACCGGCCATAGTTTCATCTGTTTGGGCCTCTGTGTGAGTTTGAGAACGACGTAAGCATAAAGGGATTTATGCGAAATTGGCTACAGACACGTCCTTGCATTTTTTACGAAAACGACATTGCCAAAATACATTTTTGTTCCAAGAAACTAAATCGAAAAATAATTTCTTTCTATTATATTCCTATTTGCATCCAATAATGAAAAATAAATTCCCGTTAATATCTGATATCCTCGTATAAGTATTGTTTTGTTTGTTTATTCTGTGTCTGAAACTTTTCGTTGCAGAAATTCTCTTGATCTTCGTGGATTCAGTTACTATGGTCATTTCTCCATGCCTGCTAGAAGGTTGCCGAATCTGGAGGAGTTCCACCTCCTATAGAAAATTTTAACGTACCAAATATCACATTGATATGAAATTTACGATAAGAAAACATCTTTTTTAAATTTTTCTCTGCTGAAAAATTTACGATCGGTTTTGAACCTGCATATCCCTTGGGAAAGGAAAAAAACATGCAAATCTCTATACCAAGCAACACCCGGCCTATAAGTATTTATCCAATCGTAAATACTACAACCTGAAAAATATTAGAGGTCGTATTTCACTGTAAACAAAATACAAAATAAATTAAATAGAGGCTGTGCTGTTGAAATATTAACGATTAAAATGTGTAGTTTTTTCTGTGGAAGACTCTTAAATTAAGTTTAGTGAAATGTCAGTGTGGCGAATTTCAAGATTTCTAATTCTTGAACAAAAATTTCATTACCATGTTCTGTATCTGTCACAAATGATGACCGGTAATAAACCCGAGTTCATTATTGGAATACCGACATTCTTTGCTTCTAAAAAAGTATACTAAAGTTGGAAAATATCCCCAGGAGTGGTAAACTGACGGAAATGTAAAAACTCCCAAGAAGGAATTTTGAGTTTATTTGTTTGTATGCGAGTTTACGAGCCTCAAAATGTTGTCCTTGCTTTAAATCAGCATAAGTTACATAAGAAACAGGAGTATCAACTTCGAAGTCATAATTCCAAGTAAAATCTCAATTTATTGACACAGTTGCGTAAGCGCACCAAAAGCTTTTACATTCATCTTTAATTCATGACCACCCATTTTACAAACTCATTTGCTTATAGAAAGCCTTCTAGTATTCCAAATAAGTGGTAATTGAATGAAACTAAGTTTATTTATGGAACACTATTTGAATATGAAGAAGAGAGTTAGAGATACCCATTGTCGTAGAGGAAGCAAATATACCTTACATCTTCTTTTGTTTAGAACATATTACTAAATCCATTTTCTTACTTAAGAGTGTGAGGAAGTTTGATCGAATCGCAAAGAACATGAGATGTGGTATCTCTCTTCGCTAGATGATTTTCCTCAACTGGATACTCTTGTTTGAAAACATCCCCAGAACTACGTTGACATGTCATAGCGCGTTAAATACTCAGATTTTTCGCAGAAAGATGCAAATTTGCCTTATTTCTCATCATTTCCTCCTCATCAATATATCCCGGTGAAAAGATGACAAATTCCATCTCAAAGTTTCCTGCAGCGCCATCTTTGAATCAACTAACCAAAAACTTTAACGCGGTGCGACTTTGATTCCGAATTATAATGTAAAACGTAAATGTGTACATTTGTCAAAAAAATCAAGCAAACCGCTATTGAAAGGTTTGAAATTATGGCAGTAAAGGCATAAGTCGCAAGAACGTTTTCAAGATATCTTGGTGGCAAAGATACATCAAAGTTAATTCGACATGAAGAAAAATTGCATATTCTTACAATCAATGGTTGTGTATCTAGTGAGAACTCACTAGCATTCCAAAAACCACGTGTGTTTTGTGTCTTGTAGACAAACGACCAAAAATATGCCAATGTGGATCACTACAGACATGCGAACAGCATTGTGGTGCGTGAGTATCCACCGTACTGGTCTGATTTAGTTACCCCTGACTTCTAGCTTTTCTCAAACTAAAGTTGGTTATGAAAAGATGCGAAAAGTTTCGACTTTAAAAGCTACTTCGAAAAGTTTTACGGTCGTTTTCGGTGATGTATTGACTTACAAGCAGTCCGTTTTGAATCAGCAATAATAAAAATAAACATAAAACAACACCTTGTGCTTCATTTGACACAAATTATCTTTTCATTGGGACAAATTGGGATAAATTGAGTTTCACTCTTCGCGCACAGCCAATGCTCATGGAGAACCAGTTTTGCTGTACTAAGAATTCTTTGCAATCATGGGACTCCAAATTTCTAAATGTTAGCGTTAGTCTATTTTCGATTACTAAAATCTGAAGAGGGTTCTCGTTGATCAATAAATTTTTGAACAGCTTATATTGTCAGTAGGTTTTTTTTAATCAGGCACTCTACTCGACTGATTTTGTTAGGCACACGGCTGATACTGTGCGTATTCCTTGACTTTCATTTTAGCGATATAAAATATAAATATAAATAACAAAACACAACGGCCAGCCTCGTTTGGTATACTAGTTAGCATGTTTACCTCTACATCCAAGGGACGCGGGTTCAAACCCGATTGAGATCGATAAATTTTTCAGCGTAGAAAAATTTAAAAACCATGCCTTCTTCTCGGATAAGGAAATGAAATCGTAGGTCCCGTTTGGCACGTTAAAAATCCCTACTGGCGGTGGAACTCCTCAAGATTCAACAAAAATTCTAGTGGGCATGGCAAAATGACCATAGTAGTTGAAGCCAATATAGCCAAGGGAATTCCTGCATCCCGAAGTCTCAACCAGAAACAAAAACAAAACGCAACATAGGCATTTATTTCAAGGAAGTCTGTACGGTGAAAAGAAAATTCAGGGAAGAACACTGTCAGTGAAGTTTCGCTATAAAAATTTACATATTCACTATGGATCGAGTAATGAAAATGGTTGCTCTAGGCTCAAAGTTATACTAGAAGTTGCCCAGCATTATATCGTGAAGTGAAACTCGCGCTTTGTCGGAACTATTCTTGGTTTACAAATCGCACCAAAGAATCTAACATAATATCATATGAAATGTGCCATGATATGCATAGTATACATTTTCGAGTTTGGGTTGCGAAAAAATAACTAGCATCTATATTATTCGACTACTTCCAAATTGTTTGAACTTTCCAAGTATGTGTATATTTAAAAATAGTGTCGCGACAAATTGTATTCTATCAAATATACATAAAATGTTGGGCTAGGTTTTTATCCCTAAAGAAAAGAGACTTGCCAAAATATTTTAATACGATAAAGGTGCTTAATGGAAGACTTAGCAGTTCACAGAGAATATGATCGTTTACTCGAAGTCCAGCTTAATTATTATAAATCAATGGTTCCCGAAAACCGCAGAGTGAAGCAGAAATTCTCCCACAAACTCATAACTGTCTTTAATGGAACAGTGAAGACTTACCATTCCAATCTGGTTTTTAAATAGTTACAACTCGTACATAATCTTTATACTTGTTACTTCAAGTAAGAATTGTGTTACCGGTATCAGTGCATTGGACAGTCATTTTACAAACACAAGTACTATTTTTTTATTAAGTGCCGGCATTCTAGCAAACATGTTGACAACCATGATTGTCAGACCTACGCAATTGTGTCAGACAGTCTGTAATTTATCCCTTCTCCATTTTGTTTCGGCATTCTATTCATTAATTGCAGAAGCGTGATTGTAAACACATTGAATGTGATTGAGTCCCGCCAAGAACAAGATTCGCTCTGTAATTCGATTTCTCTTAGCTGAAGCCTAACAGAAATTCATATGGAGCAATCTATATAAGCAACTGTATTGTGCAGAAATGGCGCCGAAAGTTTCAAGATATGCGAACAAATGTCTGTCGTGGGGAAGATGTAGTACATGTCTACAAAGTGATCCGACAGTACTGTCGATTCAAAATATAACGGTGTGCACTTTACGAACTCACTTTTGGGCTAAAATAGTAATTTTCAACAACCTTGGATTTAAAATTAAAAACGGTAATTATAAGGTGCCACTGCTTACTTATTTGTTATTATGAATTTCCTTAGTTAATTTCGTCTTTTAACATTTATTTGTACTGATAAAATACGTTTGCCTTTTTTTTTAAATAATTAAATTAACGCCCATCTTATTTATTTCAAACTCATATTACTTGTTAAAATTCCTACGTTGCAATTGGGTACATTAATTGCTCTAGTTTATGCTAGTCATGCGATATAATATTTTTAAAACATAACTTCCGGTAAAAACATAACGACGTCACTTTATTTGGTACATCCTTACATTTGCAGTCCATACTGGAGATTATTTTGTGTTTATATAAAAATTTAATTTAAAATCAGGGTTGTTATCGGTACCGAATTGTTTATGTAACATTAAAAAATGGGGTATTAAATTTTCGTTCACGACTGTCCCAAATTTTTGGAAGATTCCGTCGATTTTATTTTTGTAGAAGTGAGAAGTGTTGCCGATTTCTGCGTCCACCATTATTTTGCAGACTTTATTTTTGGCGACGAAGTTCTTCCCTAAAGTTCCCGTAAATGCGCTTTTACAGCATGTGCGATTAATCACCGCGGTATGGACGGACTGAATTTTCCAAATCAATGTATTATAACCCTGCGCTGAACACATTCGTAGAGCGAATTTTGTGCTTGATCCAAGACCGCTTACGCTCGTAATTCAAAATTCCTAGGACTGCCGACGTTAGTTTCAGATTCTAAAATATATTTTTGTTGTCTAAAACAAAATTTGTTAACCGACGGTAATTGCAATAACGATTCTCAAAATTAAATTAATTATTAAAATTGAGTACGTAAGCTTTCCAAGCATCAGCAATAAATTAAACCTTTATTACTTGTAATATTTGGTCAGTCGGAAAGCAGAATTAGTGCCGTATGCACTAACATTTTTGAGATTTAAGTTTGACTTAAGGTTTACTTGAACTTCATAGTTTATTGTTGGATCATTATGCTTAATGCGTAATTTAAGAAAGCAAAAAAGCAACCAGCCAATAGTGATCAATGACTTTATTTTATGTATGTTTGAAGTGCCCTCTCAACTTAGCTATAATTAGAACCGTACAAACAGTTCCTTAATCTAAATTGTTTATTCATAGTATTGTTTTCTTTTAATATAAATATTTAATCCTACTTCTACTACTACTACACTACTACTTCCAATCATGCCATTCCCTTAGCGGTGTAGGCAAAAACCCAATACCGAGCCTCCACTCTATCAACCACTGCATGCACCCATGCACCAAACTCCTCTCACCTATATCGCTACCACCACCCTTCACCACAACTCCCAGCACTATACAGTAGCCACACCATCCCACTATTACCCACCAATCGCACCATCTTTACTATCACCCATTCACTATTTTTCTCCATTCAGTTTTGTCCTTCCATACTTCTTTTGCTTCCGTTAAATTCATAAAACGCTTTTGGCAAGCTCTCTATTTCTTTGTGCTCTTTATTCTCTTTCCTTTTATAATTTCTTTAATCATATTCAGTCATCTCTTTATCGGTCTACCCCTACCTAGTTTCCCATTCATATCTGCCTCATATATTCTCTTTCCTAATCGTTCATTACTCATTCGTTCCACATGTCCAAACCATCTTAACCCACTTCTTTCGTACGGTTCAGGCAGTGTCTCCTTCACCTGGCACGTATCCATCACCCATTCATTCATTACTACTACGTCTCGTTTTGCCACATGCAGCTGTTAGGCACCTCATACTTAAGGCGTTTATTTTACTCATGTGCTTCTTCTGACATACTCAAGTCTCATTGCCATATAAAACTGTTGGAACAAATACACTGTTGTACACAGCCTTCTTTGCTTCCATACTTAGCTGTTCACTCTTAGTTACTGACCACATGCTGCCAATTATTCTCCTGCCTACATTCACGCTGTTTTCAATTTCACTATTTATTCGCCCATCATTCGCAAACATTCTACTAAGGTAAACAAACCTGTCCACTTGCTCAATTATCTCGCTACCCAACATCAACTGACATATTTCCTTTTCATCTTTCCTATTGATAATCATTACCTTTGTTTTGCCACTATTGATTTAATGACATTTCAATAATTAAACGCTTGGTAATAAATTCGAAATAGCGACGAAGAATTCTTCCGAACTTATATTGCTTTTTGTAATTATTTATTTATATTGTTTATCTTGCGAGCTTTCGTCATTCCTAATTTGTTTAACTTGATCATTGACAGATGCTCAATGTGCGCCGAATAATTTCTACTTTATAACTAAACTACTTTAAAACGTTTTTATTAAATCTGTTTGTGACAGCGTGACTTTTTATTATTTCTTAATAGACCAAGACGATGTTGAAGCTTAGTTTTATTAGTAGTGCCGAGAAATGTGAGCTATAACAACCTGATTGCGATCTAACTATAAATATCGAAGATTTGCATTTAATCTATATTGCTGGAATTACTGAGTTCGCGTTTAGAAATCCAGTTCACCTAGTCGAACTAAGCAGAGTATTGGATCTTGTTAGCAGATTTTATTTTTTCCTTTTAATTTGACTTTAAACAATGTGGCCCGAATGCTGAAGTATATATCGTTATTCGAATCTTCAAACTTTATTGATTTTAGTCGTAATATCTTCTTAATCTGTCCTATTGCCGCTTTTGCTCGTCATAACTTGGTACTCATCATACACACAAGTTCACCAAAGGATTACGCTTTTTCTGTTACAGAAAGTAAGTGTAATACCATTTCAACCTTTGTTCACTTGGATGAAGGTCTGGTTTAGGCAGCAGTTTGAGGCTGACGAAGAGCTGAACAAGTGTATATACTCAGGCGACAGCTTGTCAAAGCTGATGTCGCGTTATGGTAAGCATCTGAATAAGTATAGTCTTTCCCATTTAACACAAAGTAGCTCACGTATCATAATTTTAAGTTTTAAATTGCTTTTTTTTAATCAGAGGATGAGGATTATTTGAAGTGACTTGCAGCTAAATTACTACTGTTATTAAAAGAATACAGTCTGTCTCACGCGATAATAAACGGTTTGTTTTTTAATTGTGCGGCTATAAGAAGGAGATATTTCACATTTCGCACATAAATGCACGAGATGAAAGAAAATCCGTTAGTATTTAATAGAAATTAGTTGGCAAGATGGTTGACAAGGGTCGGCTTACTGTTCAACAGAGAAAGAACTTGGTACTTTTTTACGCAGAATTGAATAATATTATTGTTAGATAGAGATGCTTCCATAAACATATCAACGCAAGGTGAACTTCTATTAAAAACAATTTATAGATCGATACATCGCTTTGAAATTGAAGAAGCAGTGTTAAAACGAAAACTCTTGACATGTAGCTCCAAGTCTGGTCACCGTATGACGTGAAAATTGTAAAAGTGGAAATGCAATGTAGCCCGAGGAGGTCAACAAGAAAAACCGCAGTCGGACTTAGAATATCTTGTCGCTCTATTCAGCGGATTTTTCATTTGGATCTTCCTTTGTGACTTGGGTTGCCACACTTAAACGTCAGGTTTTACATTGAGGAACATCCACGAAACTTTGGAGAAAAATGGACGTTTCTTCTTCGACAGCACAGTCCATGTTGGAAAATCAGTTCGTTCCGACCATGTATAGACCACTTTATTAGCAATGGTGTATGCAGGACGGAGTCGGACCACACACGGCTAATGATGTTCTCCGATTTCATCAGTGTACTTTATTGGACAACCTCAGCCGGACATTAAACCTTGTGCTTATTTTCTTTGGGAATTCTTAAAAGATAAACTGTTGAATCGCAATTCCCGAACACTGATGGAACTCAGACACCGCATTACGCAAATCTGGATTACAATAATGAATATTTGTGTCGACCAGTAGTTAGAATGTAAACGTTCATCTTGAAGAGCTATAGTCAAGGAAAATTGGTCAAAATAATTACGTCTGCTTGAAAATCATTCGATCAAGTTTATAGCCGCATCGAACATGTTCGTTGATAACGTTTCATGTTTGTGTGCTTCAAACTTTATGTGGTTTGTAATAGTTCGACATTTTATGCGCCACCCTGTGCAATTTAATGTATCTAACAGACGTGTTTCTCCAACTTAAAATAAAAGTTCGATTTTTTTAAAGTAGGCAGAATTTTCTATACTACCGTCTTTCTGTTCCATTGTATGATTTGACTAATGTCAAATAGCTGAAGCTGAGTCCGTTTCATGTAAGAATTTGCCTCGGCTAACTTACGTACGTTATTAGCGTTGACAACTTCTTGAATGAAATGGACTCTACATAGGTTTAAAATTGTACAAAACAACTTCACGTTATTTTCTAACTAAAATAAAGAACCGTCTTTATCTTGTTTAGATAGATAAAATTGTCTGACGCTATAATTGTTTTTGTGCAATTTTATGCTTAGTTACTGCAATTTTCTAAAGTTTAATCTTTCAACTAGGTAACATAAATTAATTACTTTTAATTGCTTAATCTTTTTTAAACACAGAATTACCACTAAATAATTTATTTTACAAGGAATATTATTCCAAATGGTAAAAATAATATTGTTCAGGATGAATCTACAAAAAATAGTGGTGGTGTCCATCCGACGCCAATGGCACGGCGTAATGCATTTCACAGTTCCCCCACCATTACAACATTATTTATAATATTCATTTATTAGTGTTCTTATACGATTAGCCAGCCACGAGCAAAGTTCAGATAAGTAGGATTTTCTGATTGTTGACTCCAAAGCAAAAAATGCATCGACTGCACATTTGTCTAATCCAGCGCTTTTTAATCTTTTTAATACGCGGAACCGCTGGTTTGTTATAATAATATGTTTTTAATGCAACGTGCAAAACACATAAGTTTCGCGAAATTCCTGAATGACCTGCATGGTACCCCTGGGTCCACCGAACAATTTAATCATTCGCAGTTTTTGAAATCTGTTTGACATGCAATTCAAAAGCCATGCAACCACTACTAACTAAGCTTGAATATGTTTACAACTGTGCTTGAGATATTCTTTTTGAATGTAAATCTAAAGGTACTATTTGCCGTAATTGTGAAATTCCATTTCCTTTAAATAGGTTAGGAAATGAAGGCGTTAAAATTTATGAAAAGATTATGGACTTCTCGAGCTGACTCGGTTTAACTTATTTTTCAAAATTTGTTTTTATAGAAGTGCATTCAACTTGTCGCCCATATTTTGAGTAATTTAAACTGAAGCTATTCAAGACTTTGATTTTTGACGGCCAAAAGCATTCAAAAAATGTTTCGCATTAGTTATTAAAATTTTTGATACAGAGTTTTTGAAAATTGAGACATTTTACGAACACTTGTAAGGTTCCGAGTTTTACATTTTATTATTATAACGGAAGTAAATTGGAAGATATTTTTATGACTTCTGTGCATAAATGTCAAGGACAGAGCGGTTAAATTATAAATTCAAGGATAACCTTGTTGGATGGGTGTAAAAGGTGAATGCTTTTTTAGTGCTTCTCCCGATTGTTAAAGTTGGCTATCTCATTTATTTATTATTAAAGTTAATCAAACATTTCTATTTGTTTAAACTTTCGTAATCACTCGGTCTTGTACACTTCGTTTGACATGAGATTAAAAGTTGACATCACAAGTCATGCTACAGATGCATGAACCTTGGCATATACAATAAATAAAATAAAGTCCACACACTAAGGAATTGAATTTGAAATGTAAACACATAAATTATTTCTTAACATGCTTTGCCTTAGTATCCGTCTTATTTAAAGTATTTTTCCATAAAATGGAGGAATTACTATAATTTAAACTGAAAAAAGCGTAGTAAATTTTATTATTTTTTTACCTTAAATATGCGGGGTAGGTATGCCTACCAGAGGCCATTGAATTCAAACCGATTAATCTTTGTCATTTGTGATAGCGTTTGGTTTCTGAAGATTTTAGGCATAAATTCTAAAATGACACAGATATCAGTAACACAAATTGTTCTGCTGCAGAAATGTGCGTAAGTCATAACAAATCTATAGGCCAACAAATTTAAGAGTGTCAAGACCGACTACGATAAAAGTCCACGTAAGATTACTACGGCTTAATTTCTTAAACGCGATATTGTGGAAAGAGTCATCCAAAACGTGAAACATTTTAAAAATATGCTAGATAAGTTCCGAAAAGCCACGTTCCGGGATAAATAAGTTTTAAGTACTTAATTACAAATACCGTTAGCTAATCGTATATGATGACAAATAATACTTGAAGGTCATCTACAAGAGTGTCATTAATTATGAGTCACACTATAAATTTTAGGAATAAAATTATGTGGAATCAGTAGGTAAACGTATTCTTACTGTTTTTACATCATAGTGTACTTACTACAATTATGTACATTTAAATGATTTAAAAATAGTTCATAATCAAAAATTTAATTGAAAGATTAAATATTAGAAACAACCAATATGCTTAGCCGAACTTATTAAGTGTCCCGCCTGTCTACCGGCGGAGTAATTATTTTTTAAAAATCAATTTCTTCAAAACTATGCTCCATTGATCGAAACGGACAGATATGTCTTGTTTGCTTTTTGCCCAACAATAAACATGTAAAAGCGCATCAACATCCCTGAATCGTTCCCCTTACGAGTTATACTTTTTCCTTATTATTATACCAGGGTGTCCAGCGATCGGGAATTCCTTGCGTTTCGGGAATTATGCTTGATTTTTTCGTCAGGAAAAAACCGTGAATAATGCTTTAAATTTCGTATTGTATCAGGGATTTTGATAAAATTGTTTCAAGTTTCGATAAATTTAACTTTAACTTCGTTTTTCATTTTATAAAGATGTGACGTCAGAATAGCGAGAAATATAACCTCTACTATTTTAAATTCAATGTCAGACACCCAATCAGAATTGAATATGCGTATCCCACTACTTTATAGGATAGAAAAATATGTTTGAAAACGGCAATTTTCTCCCTGTTTTCTATTAAAGATCGGTGTAAGTGCA
>JAHWXV010032666.1:0-13360 GCA_024586415.1 Phrixothrix hirtus
CTCCGAAATGTTTCGAATAAAGTTCTAAAAACAGATTCGAACATCAAAAATAAATGATTCAAAATGGTAAGGGGATTTATAATTATAATTTTTTTAACATTAACAAATAAGAATAAATCAAATCAAATGAGCAATATGATTTTAAAAATTATAAGTTTAATTAAATCATTGGGTGCAAAAGGAACCCCTTATGTTAAAAATTAAAAACAGTTAATATAATAACTCCAATATAAATAGAAAAATCATCGTTTCAACATCAACGATTTATACATTGCACAAGTGTACAGAGTTAAATACACTATAATAGCTTCACATAAAAAGCGGGTAGGTAGGTTATCAGCGTAATAAATAAATACAACACTTACCGTTTATTATGATAAAGAGGCTTTTGATATCTTATCTCTTTAGGAATCTTTTTTCCTCCTTTGTGAGGGACCCATTATTACCAAAAGGTGAAATTATGTATAACTTATCAAACAACACATATTGCACTGAAAAACTAATAAATACCACAATAAATCACTGTCAAAATATATTTAAAAAATCCAAACGAATAGGTCTATAAATAAATATCGAAAACCGAACACTATAATTCAAAACACACAACTTGTAATTAACCAAACCCTTCCTTTTATGTATTGTAGTATGAGAAATAAACAAAAACTTGAACAAAAAGTAAGGTATAAAATACAAAACTAGAAAGCTTTCACTTTTATCGTTTGTCATTGGAATCGAGGAATCAAGGGCAATTCAAATTAAAAGCCGGTTTTACACTAGTCATTTATAAATTTATCTATAGTTTAATTAATATAATATAGTTTTCTTTGCAATGTATCTTAAATTATTAAAGATTAACTAGTAGCCTACATTAAATGGCTCAAACGGTTATAAAATATCATTTTAATATGAAAAATAAAAATAATGTAATTTTATAGTGTATGTTGGACTAACAAATACTTAATTTGAAATATAATTGAAAATAAAGGTATTATGCTGACATCTAGCGACCAATAAAATACTTAAGGGAGGTAACAACTAAGCCTTAAGTATTTGAATGTCTAAATCGTAACTACGAACTTCGTTACCTTTCAGTAATTTAGGACTAAATTCTAGCTTACGTCCGATACTATCGGATGATCCAAATTCATCCGCACTCTTCATTTCACACTGTAAAGTATTATTATTTGCTTTTAAACGTAACGTTTTCGTAGTTGTATTATGTATTTCGAGAAATTTGTTTTTAATGTATTCATGTATCTCGTTCATTTCATACGCACCGTGTGGAATATTAGTTTCTTTCCTTTATTTACCTTTAAGGTCAATATAGTACAGTTTATGATTTCCTGGAGTGATGCTACGTGTTGAGTTGCAACCATAAAATCCAACCAATCCTAATACGTATTTATATCTTGAATACAATTCAATTGGCGGGTAAAAGTAGTAACTGGCTCTATTTCCTTCACCTTCTAAACTGAACATTATCCACATAACGACTGAAACACCCTTATTCAAATAATTTCTTTATATAGACAATTTAAGCATAAATGACCGCATATTTTTGCATTGAAGTTTTGCTCTCTGTTATAATTATAATAGATTTTACATCCCCGAAAGTAGCTAATAATTTTTTAGGTGGTGCGAGATTACCGAAACTATCAAAATAAAATACGCTATTTGCCTTCTTCTCATAACATACCCAATGCGTACCTTTACCTCTTTGTCCGTCTAAGTTTACTATTCCGTATTCGTGAATCCATGTTTTTTTGCGTAAGTTATCTCGCATAAATACATCTCGGAAATTTTTAACGTTCTTAGCATACTTTTTCAAGTTCAAGTCGGCCAACGCTCTTTTGGCTAATTTTATTAGTTTTTTGAACTGTTCTTGTTATATGGCTTCAAATCTAACGCACTTCCAGTCTTATAAGGTTTCAAATAAATTCCATTACCTTGTTTTCCGATTGCAATTGCCTCCATAGTTTTGTTATGTATTTTACTCTCTTTCTGAAGTTTTTTAGCCGCCTTAGAATCATTTACAGCTTCAGCTATACCTGAAGCTACTCCTGCGAATGCCCCCGCTACTGAAAGACCCGCGAATAGAGGTACTAGGAATGGAAGAAAACCTCCTGTTTTTGGAACGGTATTATTCTGGAGATTTTAATTTTTCTTCTACCACCTATAGTTTTTATAGCAAAATGAGCTGTCTGAGGTGTGGGCTTTATAAAATTAAGGAGACTACCTCCAGCATTACCAAACTTAATTGAATTCTTTACTTTCTTAAATACATTCTTGATAAAATTAAATTTTTTGTGCTTAAGAGACCTTCTTCTTTTTGTTCGTCGTCTTCTTTCTCTCTTTCCACCCCCTATTTTAAGATTTTTTGAACATAGACAGTCCATTCCTAGTTTTATCTTTGCTTTCATAGCCGTAATTATAATTAACGCAGCTATCTTCTCACCGTTAGGAGAGTCTTTAGATCTAAATCTTTCCCAAGATTTATCACCCAAAACACGGTCTGCTTTATGTATTTCACTTAAATCGTTACTATTGCTATAAGTTATGTCGTGTTCTTTACAGGAAGCATTCAAGAAATTAATACCTCTGTCTCCGCGAAGAAGACGCTTCTTTAATTTTATACCAAGTCCACAGAATTGATGTTCAGGAATATGTACATCAAATGGCGGCTTGTTTATAAGTGTATTTATAACACCTTCGCCTTTTCGGCGTCTAATCATAATTAAGTATTTATAACTTTTATCGAGATAAATTTTTAAAAACAACAACAAAAGTAGTTTCAGTTTTTTAATTGATCGCAAAATACATTAAAATTACATATTTGTTCAGTAGGTAGGACTCACATCATCACTACTTATATTTAAAGTATTATCAAATACCTTACTTAAATCATATATTTCTATACTATGTTTAAGACGTAGCAGCTTTTCTAAAAGTATTTTTAGCTGTTTAGGACGTAATAGTTTTTCATGCTGATTTCTAACACCATTCTTATATATAGCATTATTATTCTTACGTCTAATTAATTTCATTTACATCTCTTATGGCATTACTGCTTATCAATGTTTCGACAATTATGAATGAGGTAATCGTTAAAATCTTGTAAAATAAATGATTTGTTATATTTTAAAATAATAAAAACAGCTAAATTAAAACATGATAATTCGTTCTTATTTAAAAAGTTCTTAACATAATAAATTGTCTTCATAATCTGAATTTTTCACGTTCTGTGAACGAAAAGACAGATCCCAATCGTTATTTTCAACATTTTTAATAATATTATTGAGATAAGTAGTCAAATTCACTTCGTTTAATAATTTTATTTTGTAGTTGATGATAATGCACTTACGTCACTTTCGTTGAAATGTAGATAATTATTTTGATTGTGTCTAATGATTATATTTTTTACAAATGATTGCAGCTCGTTAAATTCAAATTCGTAATTATAGCTAACAATAAAATTGGCACCAACGATGTTGGTTGTCGTTAAGGAGAAAATGCTGCCAGAATAGTTGAATTAAGTGTGGATAGCTTAATTCTTCCTCTGACTGTGACTTTTTCATCTATTTATTGAAATAGTTGAATTAAGTCTTTTGGTTAGAATCTGTAAGTGAGAAACTTTTACTGAATTGTTAGGAATTCTATTTAATAATTAAAACTAATAAATGTCCTCAGTAGCATAGTTACAAATAAGGCGTCATTCGTAGTCAAAGAATGTTATCAATCCCAGGCCCGATTTTTCAGTTTGTAGATTAAGTTGCCCTTCTAATTTAAATATATTTATTCTTTGCAAGGTCGACATTCTATTTCATCCGTTTAGAAAATGTGCCCTTTTGTATAATTTCATTCTATTGTAGTTCAGTCTAATCTATGGAAAGCGAAAACATTCTGTTTGAATATATTTAATATGATCCTTTTATTAATACAAATGGTGAATTTACAAATTATATTGTGCCACAAATTAATTATTCTTGCTCGGTTTATTTAATGTAAAGTTCAAAGTCTACTTCAATTCTTGGTGTATCGATATATTCATTCTGTTGATATATTCCGTATATTCTAACTGGAAATGTACCGTAGAGAGTCTCCATGTAAAGTTTTGAGCAATTTGCAAATGTTATGTGTTTATTAAAATGTTTATCAAAGTGATATTTAGTTTTCATTTCTTTATGATATATAATAAAATTGTACATTTACAAAGAGAACGTACGGCGTGTTAGTTTGCAGATAAGTCTTCAATGCCATGGAACACCTACTATGAAATACTGCAGTAATGTATTTGGACTGTCGGAGACAACCCAGATTATTGAAAAATTCAAAACCATTCATAGAAGTACAGAGATCGAGAATTAACATTCCATTTATTATAAATGTAAGTATATGTTTCTAAATGAGTCATTGTTTTATAGCTTTTTACAGTGATGCTTTCATATTAGGAAAATTTTGTGAGCAGTAAATATATTTTGTGCCAATAATATACCTGGATACATTATTTTAGTCGTTATATTGCATTTTTCAAAACTTGTAAATGAATTTGTAATTTTATGTTTATAGATTACCTAAAATAATTGTGATGAATAATTAATTTGTTTTAATATTTTGTAAATAATTTTTTTTTTAATTTTCAGTCAGTGACTAAATAATAAAAGTAATAATAATTCTAATTGTTTTATACTATGCGATCATTTAAATTTCAGTTCACTGTGGGCTATGAAAAAGAATTCTTGTTTTAGCTTAATCCATTCTCAGTAGTAATCTCAAGTGTTTAAGGTACTCAAAGTAGACTTTAAATTTTATTAATCATGGAAATTTTCTTAAAAATTATGTAAGTATCTTATTCGGTACCGACTTGCTGTTGTTACTGTACTTTATTATTAATTTAACTATTACACAGTTGATTGCATGAAACGGCTATTGTAACTGGTAGTTCTCGGACTAATTATGTAAATTTATATCTACTTGGACTTTTATAAAATTACAGCAGTTGTACAAATTTATTTTTGTTTTAAATAGAAAAAATACAATGAAGCTTTAAAAGGAGATCTCTTTCGATATCGTTCTTAATTTTTTCATTTTGAAGCAATAACTAGCACTTTGATATTTGCCGATGCATTACATGTCTGCGAAGAAGACCTAAAATACAGCCAGGTTCTTGTAGAACTTTATTTTCAGGTTATTTCTTTATTGCTAAATGAAGATCTACTTTAGGTATTTCACTATATGGATTAAAGCTTAAAACTGCATCCTGTTAATTTAAATTTTCGGTCATCGTATAAACTGAAACATTCTTATCGTATGAGGAAATGTTTCGTTATCTACGTCTATTGATTCAGATGGTATATCATCTGCTGTAGGTATCGAATTATCAGTTGAATCGATTGATTTTCTTGAAACGGTGATCAAGTAGAAATATTAATACACTTAAAATACGCTGTTAGATAAACAAGTTTTAAAACAAATTATAATTACTCACCTCTTCAGTTACTTTTATGGATGTTCGTGATGATCTAATTTTCTTAAGCTCTGTTAAAAAATTGGCCTTTTAGATGTATTATTGAGAAAGATATAGTTTTATACAAGAAACTTTAATTTTATAAATTTTTAATTCATTGGATGTAACACAATTTCCTAAACATTCAAATTATTTACATAAATTAACCCATAAAACCATTAGACGCTCCAAGTTATCACCTATAATAGTATGTATTTGTCAACATAAATATAACCTCAGACATCAAAATGACTTTTATAAGATATCTGAATTTGTGGTATTGTCATATCGAATTATTGCATCAATTGTGCATGTAATACGTAAATAAGAAAACAACGATAGAGTTATACGAAAAATAGAAATGAGATCGGTAAGCGTACGTTGTACACTAGTTCTAGATGTTTTGCGGAAGGTAAGGTTAAATCGAAACGTAAGGGGCCTGTTCGTTTACGAATGAAAAAATCACGTGACATCGTCCCCTCTTAAATATTCGTCAAGGATATAATAGCAAGCTTTGCTTTCTGGACGATCTAACTTGTTCGATTTGAATAATTTATATTATATATGTAAACTATTTACAAGATCTCGCTAATCATCGATAGATGACATTATCACGTGATAAAGATCCTTTCGCATAACAATCTACACAGCTTAACCGAACAATTGATTTTAAATCGAATATATAATGTATCCAACTTCGATGTATTTTCTGTGAAGTGGATCATTCGTTACAAGTGAATATCTTGAACCGTTTATTAAAGTTTCCTGCGCAACTAATCGATATCGATAATCTAAATGATTTTCTACAAATTGTAATGGTGCCATTTCCTGTTGGTATGTTTCGGTCATGTTTGAAATTACGTACACGCAGCAGTAGAAACGCTTTACTAATAATACACGTAATTGTTTATTATAATATATATTCCCACCTTTCCTACCCTGCTCTTCGCATACGTTACTGGTAAATACGAAATCTGTGTTCGTCTTTTAAAATTCTATCGAGGACGTTTCCACACCTACATAACCTATCTTTAAATCTAATTCTATCTATAGCCGCTGTTTCCCAATCATCTTTTCTTACCTGTCTGTAAGCGTATGACTACACGACCATGTTATAGATTTGATTTTTGTTTTGTTTATCGTGACATTAATTTCTTTTGCATCCTCAACTAAATTTGTTTCCGATTCTTTTTGTTGATAATTACCAGGAAATAATGGAACATTTCGACTCTTTGTTCGGTCTATAAATAAATTTATTTTGAACTTCGATGCCTTTATCATCGTCATCATCTAAATTCATACTAAAATTAAAATCATATAAACTGTAAACAATTATTCGTCTCTCCCTGCTTCAATTTCAAGGAGGATATTATGTGCATCATTAACTTCGTCAACCCAATCATTTTCAATATTACTATACTTTTCTACTTGTAAATGTAACAAATGAAATAAAAGGTTTTGTAAACTACTTTCAGCAGGACAACTTAGATTAAATATAGCTAAATCTTTCTTATCTGCGCTCAATGTTAGCTTTTTAAATTCATTGTACGTGAAAACAGTGTCTTTATTAAAGAAATAAATATTTCCGTTGATGTATCTAAATGTAGATCTTAAGTTCTGGAAATTCTTGAAGAATCGTACTATATCTCAATGCTGTAAAACTACATTCATCTATTTGCATAAAAAAGTACTTATTGTAGAACAGGTATGTTTGACTACCGGATGAATTTATTACACCATTAACTTTAATGAGATTTTTTGACCTAATGCAGTGTTAGGTTTAGGAAACCCATTTATAAGTTTAAATGCAGGGAAGTTTATCTTATAGATATAATTTTTAACAAAGAAGACGATTTTTCCATTTCGTTGCTGGTAAATAGCATCAAATTTAGTAACGTTTTTAAGAAAAAACTTTAACCAGTCTGTAACTAACTGCGGTTCGTTGTACGTTTTTAACCCTAACGGAATAATCCACACGAATTTCCCATGAAATATGTACATCTTTCAGATCACAGCTAAGAATATTTCAATTCGATTATTTAAAGTACGTGAGTCAGGTAAAGATGTTGGTTCTGCAATAACAGGTGTAGCTTTAGTTGTTGTTGTAGCACTGCTAATCAGAGTATTTTCAGTAGTCACTTTTGGTGTGGTTATATTAATTGAAGGCTTTTTAGTTGTAGAAGAGGTTGTAGTTGTTGTTGTTATTTTTCCGTAGATACTTTGAACGGCTAAAATATCAAAACTTAAATCTAACGCAGATACTTTCCAATTATCTTCATACCGATTCAAATGGTATGCATACATAATTGTGTTTGGATCTGAAGAATGTCTATTTTCGATTGCGTGATCTATTTCATGCTTTATAATATAATATAATACTTTATAAAAATTGCGCAAACCTCTCGGTAACGATCATTTCCAAAGTACGATCGTAACTTTAGGAAAACCTGCATGAGCTAATGTATCATCATTAAGTGCAAACGGACATAGTGTGTTATCACATTGCATCATATGATAAAAATCTTTCTAAATTACACATTTGCATATTTCGCCCATAATCCAAACGCTGCTTTGGCAAGTTTAATAAGTTACGGTGTTCCTTTATAAAAATTCCACGTAATAATATTTGTATTCCACTGAAGATAACCGTAAATTTGAAAAGGTGGCATTTTCACAGAAGTTTCCTGATTAATAACACTATTAATCGGTAAAGCATAAAACTCTTAAAATCTTTTTAAAGCAAAAACAAGCTTTTCTGAATCTATTTTAACAGTTTGTAGCTCATTCTCACTTTCTGCATCTAAATAATTATATCTATATAAATAAATACAATTACCTGTTCTCGTTGTTGTTACATTATTATTATCAACTACTAAAGCTATTAATCATACAAGAAGTACTACTGATGTTATGTTTAACATATTATTAATGCTAACGTGCCTAATTATATACTAAACGTAAATTAAAACAACCTTAATTTATTTAACCTGTGAAGAAGTCCTCCATATCTTCCCCTGTGATTTCTCTGTTCTTTTTGTTTACTTTTCTTACACTAAAATAGCCTACCATGTCACACATTTACAACGACAATAAGAAATCGATTCACAAACTTTACATACCAAACCATTGTATTGTATTCTTGGCTGACGGAAACATTTCTTTTTTGTACAACAGTAGTAGTAACCCATCATTCAATTAAGTTTAAAAGCAGTTCTTGCAATGTATGCAGCAATAGCTTACTAATTTTATTTGCATTAGGAAGCGTAATGTGAAACCGTCACATTTGACAGTTGCTACAATTTTTGCTAACTTTTTAGGTCTGTGTTTTTTGTACGATTTGTTGTTCTTTTTCATTGTTAATTAACATTATTTTAGTTGTTGTTCTTTTGTTAACGTGCTTTATCTGTTTGATCATGTCTAGAGTACGGCAGCGAGGATGTTACCGTCAATTAAGCGAATTTAACAGAGGTCGAATTATTGGCTTGCGCGAAGCTGGCCTTTCATTTGGGGAAATTGCTAACAGTGTAAATTAAAATCGGTCTACTGTAATGCGAGTGTATCGTGCATGGCTAGGAATATCGTAAAAGACGAACAGGGGCATCAAGTCGCTTAAGTCAACTGGCATTTAGAGAACGATTTTCCTCTACTCAGGCAGTTGGTGACCAATGGTTTGGTGAAGAAGGTCGTCTTGTAACCCTTAGAAGAGTTTATCGCCGAATCCGAAGTTGTGGGTTAACATCATATCGTCCGCAACTTGTGCTTTCTTTGACTGCAGAACATTGTCAGCAGCGGTTACAGCGGTGCAATGAACGATTTCATTGGAATCTTGAATGGGGTCGTGTTGTCTTTAGTGATGAATGTAGATTTTGTTCAGGAATCCACGACGGTCATATGAGAGTCATAAAGAGACGGGGTGAACGACGGAATCTTCGATTTACAGTTGAGAGGCACGTACACCGTACTACGGGTGTTATGGTTTGGAGTGCGATTAGTTATGGCAGCAGGTCTTCCTTGGTGTTCATTCGAGGAAATATGACATCACAGCGGTACATTGCGGAGGCGATTGCAATACATCTTCTGCTAGACTTACAAGATCTCAAAGATCTGTTATTACAGCAAGATAATGCACGTCTACATGTAGCAAGGTTTTACTTAAACTTTTTTGAGTAGACCCATATTCATCTTTTGCGCTGGTCTCCAAGATCTCCAGATATTTCTCCCATTGAACATGTATGGGACATAATCGGTAGAAGCTTGCGAAATTTGCATCGTCCACCTTTGACTTTGGAGGCATTGAGACATGAAGTGCAACTTGCATGGGATGCAATACACTAAGATGAGATAAGCTACCTTATTAAATTAATGCCTCGACGTGTAAATGAATGTATAAATCAGAGAGGCCGTACCACACATTATTAAAAATTATTATAAAATTTTGTTTAACTAATAAAGATTTTCCTTCCAAATTTTGATCATTTATTATTTATTAACATAGGTGAATATTGCTACCAAATTTCATCTGAAAATTCCAACACCTTCTTTGTGATGCAATTTCTATGTCACTGAGTATATTTTTAGAGATAAGAACTTAGTATATATAGTTGTAAATTACAAATGCATTTTCAGTCTTGAAGTTCAAAAGTTCGTGTAATAAATAAAGTTTGTGTAGAAATAAAAATAAACAAGTCATTTTTCAAGCAACGTGAGTGACAATTATTTAGCATTAGAATGGTTAAAAATTGGAGATGCAACGCGGTTCCAAACCGTGAGGCATCCTGTGCAAGGATAAGATGTTACAAATGCCGGAAGCTGCAGTCGCAGATTGGGAGTGGGCGGTTTAAGGTAGCTTAGCTGTCAACAGCGTTGCGTTGAGGTACCAAAAACTTTAAATCTTTTTGTCTAAAAATCTAGTAACAAAAAGTATGCCAAAAGGTAAACAAATACATACGAGAGTAGTTAACTATAAAAATTGAGGATTTGTAAACGTATGTTGTGCGCAATCTGATGTCTCTTAAGACATCTTTAACATGTATTTAATACATGATGAGACGGTACATGATACTTAATGAAAGACAAAATTGAGTAATTGTGACTATCTTCTTTAATTACCATGTTGTTTCAGGTCATGCTATTTTACTGAACATATCAAAATTTGGCAGGAAGCTTACTCAACTTAAATTTATAACAATTAAGTAGACGGATCCATCAAAAATCCCCTTCCGGGAACTATCTTCTAGGCGATCCTGGTAGTCTGCAAATGTTTTGTCCGATAGGACTACTGTCAGGTCAAATAGCCTCTCCGGGTCCACATGCCAATAAGTGAGACATTATAGCTTCATGATTTACCAATTCGGACAAAAAATCAGACCCACATGAAAACTGTAAAGAACAAATGAATTGTAGAGTAAAATCAATTAACAGAAGACAAAATAAATCCTCTCCTGTTGTATTAACACAATTTACACCTTTTTATTAAATCAACTTATATGTATGTGCATGTTTCAAGCGAACAAAGTCGAATACTCAAACTTTTACATTGCATAGCCAACAGACTACTGCGTTGAAAAACTATACATATGACTTTTCAGGGTTGACAATAATGCATGTTTCTTATCTCTATAATACATTATGTGAAACCAGTTGCCAAAGGGATAAAAATATTTTAAAACAGAATGGAGTTTGAATTATCATCTTGAAAGGCGATGTAAATTTTATTTCTTTAAAATAGTACAAGTTTTACTTTGAATAAATCCAGATTCATTTCTTATTTTAACCTTAATCCCCAAGTCATGATGCAAAATTCTACTTTGTACTGAATACAAAAAAATACCTATTACAATAGAAAAACTTCAATGCTAATTGACCACAATTATAAGAATTAGATCGTTGCAGTTTATTGAAATTATACAATATATTCTTTACAACACTATCACTACACAAATAATGAAATAGATCTAGGGGATGTTTAAGTTTAAGTTTAAGTTGTCCAACGCTATCGAAATATATTACTTTATTATCATTTTTCATACAGGTTATCCAATGAATGTAATGCCCCAATTTATCATCCAAATTAACAATAGCATATTTGTGTTTATGTACCCGTCGTGGCAAAGTGTTTCGCATAAATACCCCACGAAAATGTCGAATGCTTAAAAGTTTAGCGTAATATTTTTAATAAACAGGTTTTTATTCAAACACCTAGATAGAACATTCACAAATCGCATAACATCATATAAACAAAAGAGTAACCTAAGTAATAACAGTAAATTTATGTCCTGGTTAAGGACGCATTGATAATCAAAAAGGATAACTGAATTGCTTTTTATAGATCAAAGCTAATCTAGAATTATTACACTTCAATTGTTGATCTCAGTGACATCAATTATAAATCCTGATAAAGGATATATTTTACAATTAAAAAGGATAAATGAACTGCTTTTAATAGATCAAAACTAACCTAGTATATTGCGACAAGTCCTCGTATCTAACAGATGCTGTACAACATTATGCCAAAGTTAAATAGTTTAATTACAGCAAGTAAGTTCCATAGAGAAAAACCTTCAGTCAAATGAAATGAAAAGGCACAAATATCTTAATAAGAAAAATATTGGGACTTAAAATCTTTAATTATTTACTTAATGACCGTTAAGAATAATAGCGTCATTTAGTTACAAGTAAAATTTTAACAAACTAAAATAATAAGTTAATAAACGCGAATCTAAATATTCAACAAAACATACGCTAACCAATTACGCAATATTGTGTCTGAAAAAACCAACTACAGTAAAGCACGTTAAATTAATACAACAAGTGATAAAGGTTAGCATTTTATATCTTTTCTTTAGAGGAATATACTTATGCCGCCCGAAGTTATCTATTGCACCCTGTATATAATTAATGAATTTAAAACAAATATTTCTTTGGTCTGATAAGCAAGCTAGTTTTTTTCTATCTTGCAGTTATTGAAAAGCTATAAATTACTATTTAAGTAAAACAGAATTAATTACGGATAGTAATTCAAGGGTGACGCAATTATTTTACATTACGAACATGCTTAAATTAAAAAGGCAGCAATCAACCTTAAATACATAATGTGAAGTTTATATTCAATTTGAAAACTAAAAGAATTAGGCATATTCATTGCCGTTTATCACGAATGACACATGTGCGCCGGCAGAATTTGAAGTTATCGGATAAGTCGAAAACATCGTTTAAATGATTTACAAGAAATAAGTAAACTAAGATTTTTTGTACGCCCTTAGATTATCCATGCACCAACACAGCATCTTTTACGTCCATCATGAATTAATGGGTAATTAGCCAGCACTTCTTCCGTTCATTATTTAATTGTTTAGGACCGCTCATAGCAACTTAGCGATTAGAATCGGAGGAACAAATCCCTACCAGTCAAGCTAAAAAAAGAGGGAGACCAAAACGAATTAATTTACTGAATAGAACAAGTCTAATTAGTCCTTACCGTTGTATCAAAACGAACAACGCCTTTTTTAAATACAGCAACAAAGAATAATCGACTACTCACGTCATACGTTCGTATGTTAGCAAAGCGAAAGCACAAGCGTTCTTTTCAAGGCAATCCACAACCAAAAAATTAACAAAAAAACGTAAGATAAGGAATCGTATTTTAACCCAAATCGAAATTTTAAAATGAATTTTATATTTACAAACTACGTCACCAGATGTACAAATACACGTAAAAGAATTATTTATTAAGTTAAATATATTTAAACTTACACAGAAACGAATTTTTAACTTTTAAATATCCCCATTCTATACATATTCAACCCAAAAGAAATTACACGTAAATATGTACAGGGCGTACTCAAATGAATACACAAA
>JAHWXV010032693.1:0-18285 GCA_024586415.1 Phrixothrix hirtus
TTATAATTCGATGTATGAATTCATTATTTGTTTACAAGTCATCCAAAATCGACATGCACGTGTGTTGCTTGAAAATGGAAAATTTGAAACATCGCGCTATATTAGAATTTTTTGTACGAAAAGATTTGAAGGCATTGGAAATTCACGCCGATATGGTTAATGTGTTAGGAAAATCAGCTCCTTCAAAAACAATGGTTTGTAAGTAGAGACCTGGTCGCACAATGAACGCCCAAAAACTTCTATAACACCAAAGATCATTCAGAAAATGGCGGAGGAGTAAAAGTGCAAGTGAATTTTCTGCGACCACAGGTTTCTCGACAAAATGTATACGGTATATTCTGCATAAAGAATTTGACACGAAAAAGCTTTGTGTAATTGATCACAAACGCATTCGAATTCGAGTTTCTCAGCAGAGTTAACTTTATGCGTCATTTTAGAGTTCTGAACAAAATTAATATACGCCAGAGACTAAAGAACCGTCAAAATAGTGGACAAAGGCCGGTTGTTCGGCGCCAAAGACGGAGGTCGATTTCATCAGCACCTGTTTTATGAGATTCTACATGAATTTTAATTATTAATTGCATTTAGAAAGGTATTAAAATAACTGGAAAATATTATGCAAAACGTTTGGACCATCAGTATAAAAATATTCGTTGGAAAAGCGCTGGTTTACAAAAGAAAATGTCGTTTTTTGTCGAAGCAATGCACTTGCTCATAAAAATGTTGTGGCAATAGTTAAACTTTACGAAATAAATTATGATGTTGGAACATCTGCCCTTTTCCCTAGATTTAGTTTCCGAATTTCAAAAAATTCCTCGCAGATAAGCGTTTTTCGTCCAATGAAGAGGCTATTTCAACCGTAGAAAGATATTTTGCAAGGCTTCCGAATAGTTACTTCAAGTATGGGATAAATTTATTGGAGCGTTGGTCCAAATGGAGACTATGTTAAAAAATAAGGCAAGTTCAAAAACTATAACCTGTTTTTTTACCTTCATTTCACGAATAGTATAAACCACCCCTGTAGGTTTAGATGTTTTGTTGAATCTTGTGAAGTTACTTAATTGTTTGATAATTCATGTCCCAATGACCTCCCATGATTTGCATACATTGCCATCCTTTAAATATGTTAAATTTCTGTTTAGTTTAAATTGGAATCAAACAATTATAAGATAACTAGTAGGAATCACAGTAAGTTTTTAGTATACGGGGACTATCCAGAAAATAGTTTTATTCAATGATATAGATGTATCTCAGAAGTGCTACATGGAAACGGTAATTATTTTTCTGAAAATTTTGAAGTTACATAATTCAAGTATTTTAATACTTGACTATCATTTGGTATATACACTCAGTATTTAATTACACTGAAAAGCTGTTAATTTTCTAGCAAGTGAAACTTATCAGAACTTTTTGTGCTAAGTTTATGGGAAATTGTGTTTCATCGGTTTATAAGATAAAGTATTGAAGTACCTACCCCAAAATTTTATGTAAACATGAAACACGTTTCAGGAAGGAGACATTTTTAGACAATTGATAAAACAATAGTGATAAAATTTATTCTACGCATTGATGAACAAAAAAGCTTTTTCACATTAATTGTAAATGATTCAAGCTTTAGGATATCGTACGTAAACAATTTGCGTTAAAATTCTTTTTTAATATAAAGCAAAAAGCTCGGTGATTTATATACTATACTGTCATGAGTTATTAATGTATTTCGTAGGCATTTTCCCGAATCGCATTGGAAGTGGAAACCTAAAAACAGCCTTAAAATATCTATTACAGAAAGTAAATTTACATATAATCAATAAAAAACTAATACTATATAGTGTGCCATGTAGTACATAATTATTATAAGTATAGGCATTTGAATAAGTTTCTTATACGTTTTCAATGAAGCTCAAAAAACATTCCATTTAAGTCATTATTATAATTAAGAAAAATTATATACAGAATTATCCAACAAAAGCGTGATACAATGAAGAATATTCAAAAAGCTCATTGCAGAAATTTTAGTGACAAAACTTTCAGTAACATCAGTTATTTATAAAAGATCTTAAAAACATTAAAAATATAAAAGGAACTATAGGTCTGAAATAGGTCATTCAATTTCAGTAAAACTGTAAATCAACCCTACGCAACCCTAATTTATAGCATTTAATATCCTTGATTTATATATATTTCACCGACATTTAAAGCTGTTTAGTGTAAGCTACACTAAACCGGAAATAAGTCTTCAATAAGTAAACCATTTTCTTTGCCAAATAATATTGATATAATCTATTGGAAGGGTCACATAAATCGTATTCGATTCCCTTAAAATATTTAAGGTTGAGTTGTTTTCTCTTCTGCAATAATGCCCAAGAAATATCCGAGTGTAAGTTAAATGCTTCTATACTACAGATTCTGACATTTTTAATTTAAATAGATTCAAAATAAATAGGATTGCATCACTATTTTTAATTCTGTATGTTGTAACAAATCCTGGAAATTCAACAAAATAGTTGACAGTAACATCTTTAAAGGCATTTCACAATACTGTGAATTCTTGTCAGTAGATGGCATCATTTCAATATTCCGCAAGTTCTGACTCCAAAAAACTACCGAGTTAAGGCAGTGTAGTGGTAGACGCTACGGTCCAGCATTCCGAAGGTCCTGAGTTCGATCCTCGAGGCTATCTGCTCTGATTTGAGTTGTTTCCTGAATAGAAGGTGAATACCAGAGCAGGATATCTACTAATTCCAACCTTAGAATATCCTTCCATACCCATCTTTGACTTTACCTATGCTTACTGTCTTGGCTGACACTGGGTCTCAATTATTCCTTAAAATTATAGTGACATTCAACCCCTTCGATCTTGGCAATAAGAGGTTAAAAGTGCACTCTGGTGATAATCCACAAGGAAAACAGCTCAGGTACTTCTATTATGCTTTTTCAACAAGCTATGGCAAATTTACTCCAGAACACTTGTAGAATTCTACCCCACATTATGAGTTTCACATTAAACAAAGTACCGTTTAAAAGGAACTTTTTATTTGGCTGTTTTGCAGTCTCCTAAAAACTAGGCATTAAAATGTATGTAAGCATAAAATACAAATTTCATCGAAGTGAATATTCTAATATGTCTCGTTCTATATTATAAATTTTGTTAACAATTATAGTGACCACTAATTCAGCGTGAACTTTACTTCACTATGTTAATCTGTTATTGATTTATTAATTAATTCTAGAAAATAAGTCCACGGATATAACGTCAAATTATATATGCAAGGTGTAAGAATTACCATGGTCTGTTGATATATCCTGTATATTCATGAGGATTTCAATTAATTTACTTATTTAATATCCTGAAATGTATATTCTTTTTGTAGCCGCATTCTAATTGCAAGGTTCGTACAGCTAATTTGCGTTAATTTAAAACAAACTTTCAATTATGTTGGTTAACTGGTCATTTAAACAAAAATTCCATAGCAGTCTCCTTGTTTAAAGTTCTGTAACGAATTATTTTCATTGCGTTTAACATTTTACATTTTTCAAGCACTGTATTTTCTATCAGTTATTATTTTAGTAACTTTTCTAAAAGATAGATAGCGCTTTCTGCTTAGTTCTGCCATTTTTCAGTTAATACCTTTTATATGGATCACTTATTTATTGATTTGATTTCATTTATCAGAGCAAGCTGTGGGTGGCATGCCTCATCCTATTAATATTATTCCATTTAGATTTTCAACTAAAATCTCCAATGGCTTCCTTATAATGCTTATTTAATTGAACAAAACTTTTAGTTCTGCGTTGATAAAATCTACCTATAAAGAGTGTTTAAATTCTGCATTATTTTAAATAAATCTGATTTATTATAGATCATTACTTTAAACTCCTACTTTTAGTTTTTTCCACGAAAAAATAAATCTGGAATTATTAAGGAATAAACTTTAGATCAGGTAATAGCTGGAATATGTGCCGGTCTTAATTCTTTCCAGAATGTTAAATAAATTTAAACTAGTGAATGATACTAGTTATTTACGCATTTATTTAGGTTCACTAATTTATTTAAAATATATAACTACCATTTTACACGTATACATTTATTTCTAATCTTTACAGCACAATTTGTCTTTCTAAATATTTATACAACAATACCAGTTTCTGAATTAACTTGTATTCATATCAAACTGTAACCCTTAGAATATTCTTCAAACGTTATAATATTATGATTCGTTTAAGTAAGATAGTTTAATATAAGTGCATGTCTCATCACGGGTAGTTCCACTGGGTGAGTCATTGCATTGCTAATTTTGTTACCCTATAATAAAAAACTACTATTTTTTAATTTTGTACAAGCAGGTTGTGTGATGAAGCATAGCATGATTGAACTGCCTGCCATTTATACACCAATCACTGTCAAATCAAAGGTCTGTGTATGAAATCTGGTACAGACTTACAAATCTACTAACTTTTTGTAGTGAAGGGTGCCTTTTGTTTAAATTGTTTAATTACTAGTTACTAATCCTGGAAAATAATAACAATATACATTGAAAAGTCAGGAAATTTTAAAAAATGCTAACAATAGACATTCTGCTTCAACCACATATCAAGGTATTGCCACTGCAATTAATTTTGAGTTTATTTATATCAGTGAAGCGGTTAACTATTTAATAAATAATAAAATAACGAAACAGCAAATATATACTGCTAAAAACGAAAACGGAGGCACTTGAGAAAATTAAATAATTTTTTTGGTATAATATTTGTTAAATAAATTATGGTTTCTCGTTTCTTTGTAAAAGACTACTCTTCAAACTGTAAATTGCTAAATTGCCAAATTTTAGTAATAAAAATGAAAAATGTCAATAACTGAATTAATAATCTTTTTTTTTACATTTTCAAATAAGGCAGTTTATTAACACTATCATTAGTAGTGGGTGTGCCCTCCTCTGGTTCTGATAACTTCAGCACAACGACTGTACATATACGCAATCAAGTTTCGGTTGATCTACCATTATTGAATAAGAATTGCTTCAAGTTGGTTTATGTTTTCTATAGGTTGCCGCTCCAGTAATCTTCGTCCCAATACATCCCACAGGTGTTCGATGGGATTGAGATCTGGACTGTTGACCGGCAATTCCATACCTTCGATATTATGGTCATTTAGAAAAGTTGACACTATCGTAGCTACGCGTGGTCTAGCATTATCTTGCTGTAGAATGAAATCGGCTCCCACATTGTCAGCAAAAGAAATCTCTTTTGGTTCTAAAATATCGCTTATGTAACGTAAAACAGTTAGGGTGCGCCCAGTTAAGCATATTTCAGGCTATACCATAACATATCCTCCGCCAAAACGAACAGTTACTTGCGTAGCTGAATCCAAATATCTCTCGCCTGTTGGTCGCTATACCCGAACATGTCCATCGTGGTAGTGTAAATAGAATCTAGACTCATCCGTAAACAAGACATGACTGCATTGTGGTATTGTCCAATCACGATGTGCTTTAATAAAAATTCTTCTAGCTCTTCGATGAGCTGCTGCTAAACGAGACATTTTCACCGGTCTCCTAGCACGCAACTGAGACTGATGAAGTCTATTACTAATTGTTTGATCAGAAATTCTCGTTCCCATAGTTGCTGCTAATTGGTTTTGAAGCGCTCGTGCAGTATTTGTATATTTGTATATACACATAATAAGCGGTCTTCTCAAGCTGTTGTAGACCTTTGACGTTAAGGGCAGGGTGTTTTTCTGACAATGCCATGAATGAAATACCTAAACCATGCTCTGTTTATAGCGGCCCGACTTACATGCATCATTTCTGCCACGCGTCGTCTAGAATAACCTTCTTGGATTAACGTTACGGCCCTAGCGATTTGAATTTCATTTAGGTATATTCTACGGCGTATTCTTCTATCTAGCACATCAATATTAATGTTTTCACTTTAAAATCTTCACTAAGTTTGATAAATACAAATGCATATTTAACCTCGAACGATAAGAAATTCGTAACATTAAAATTTTCACGTTTTTCTGACAAGATAAACAATAAAACGAAAACTTCTTGTTGGCTGAAGTGTACCCATTATGATCGTAAAACCCATAATTTATTTAAAAAATATTATACAAAAATAATATTTAATTTTTTCAAGTGGTTCCTTTTTCGTTTTGAGTAGATTATAATTTTAGCAAAGGAATTCCACACCTTTGTACAGATAATAATCTCGAGTTGAATTTTTCTATGTAAAGTCCTGCCTCTTAAGGTTGAAGCGTCAGTCTAACGTAAATAAATACAAATACACAAGGGTGTTTACTACAACTGTTTATTATCACACATAAGAATATCTAAAAATAATATTCAAGATAAAAATATTAAATATAAAAATCCACTAAAAATCAAATTAAGAAATAGAATAACTAAAATATATATTTATAAAATGATTTTTAAATAATATTGAAGATAAAATTCACAATCTAACTACTTAAATAGGAAATAACTAAAAGTACTTAAAGTATTTAAATAGAACTTGTATCTACCGAATTTACTATGAATGCATTTGTGAGATAATTTTCAATAAACGAACTGGCGTATTATTTATTAATTGTTTTGAGTTTGATTATTTGGTTAATAATCACTAACGTTAGTGTTTATTTTGGTCGATTTATCGAAAGAGAACTGTTTTCTTTCCTTCTTTGTGAAGTTGCTTATAACAATACAATTAATTGTTAAAATTTGAATGGCGGATCTCATCCCTCAAACGTTGATTGAGAAAAATTGCCTCTAATACTTGGATGTGGCAACTTTTACCATTTAATTAAGGAAGCTTCCGTGGTCTGAAACTTGGACCAGATACATAATCAATTTTACAGCAAAAAGGCAATAGACCCTTTTCGTGGGTGCGAGTCACTTTGATATTTCGTTGTCCACTTTTTGCTTTGCCAATTTTTTAAATGCTAGCCATTCATATTAGTGGCTTTTGCTTCTCACGTTTTTCAACTATCGCGCGCTGAGAAGTGATGCTAGTGAAATTCAGCAGTATTTAAATTAACCATGCAAGGAATCAAACCTCTAGTACCTATTTCCTTAGCGTTTTAAAGTAACTTGTTATTAATCGTAGACTTTTGCCGTCTCTGTCTTGCTTCCTTAAACGTTTTCTAAGAATTTAACTTATTAAAATTACAATTTACCTATAATATTTTTAGTATTTTGGAATTAATATTGATTAAATTCTTAAATCTTAATTTATGGATGTGGGTTATTTTATATTTAAATCAATGTCCATCAACAGTGATATTATCTGAGGTAATTTTTAACCAGAGGGTGAAGCGCAAGAAACAGAATTCTTATTTATTTTACTATAAAGGTATAATAAAGTTTTAAGAATTGCATTTTATACTTTTACAGTTTGCGAGGTTCACTAAAAATCAAAAATCTACGCCTATGACTTTCTTAATTTTAAGTTAAATTACCTTAATCTGACTTTTACTACGTCCAAATGATTCATATTGAAAGCTTGTTAGAGAGTTTTGTTGGATATTATATCCTTATTGAATAATGCTCCATTTTTGTCAAAATGTTTGTATCACATAAACCGTGCTTTACTCCCAGTCATTACTTGCGTATATTCAGAATTAAATTCAATTTGAATAATTTTATACGTTTTGAATTGGTTAATCTATATTACATTTTAGAGATCGAATCTTTTACGAACTTGAATATTTTTTATCGTTTCAAGTAAATAATGTTTTTGTATTCAAGCACATAATAATGGTATAGGTATTAAGAACTCGCTTTTGTCCCTTGATTAATTTTAGGTATTCATTTTAAATTAATTGACTTTAATTTCGGCTTAAAATTTTCACTACTTCCAAGTTCTTTGATAACAATTTTATATAATATTTTTGCTTTTTTCAGTCTGCAAAATTTGTCGATTCAATTTTTAAATTTATTTGTTAACACTTCTTAATTTTTGTTTACATTTTAATTAAATTCTGTTAAAGATCTTGATGGTTTTGTTCTTATTTCTGATAAATTTAGCGGTTTTTACTTTTAGTATTAATTACAATAGACAAGAGCGGTTATATGTATCTCACTGGAAGTCTTGAAGGTTTCCTTTGGTTCTAGATTTCCCTACTAAACGGGAATTAAACAAAAGGTAAATAATAATTACACAGAAGAATCGAGAGCGAGACGCATCGCCACATGGTAATATGAATGAAACGGCGATGTTGTTGCTCTATCGGATGCAACAATATGAATTTGAAGTACGAAAGGAGTTTTTGTAAATTTTCTTGAAACAAACAACTTGCACGGAAATAACTTTTCAGCAATTAAGCTAATTTTAAAATGTATACGAATTAAGGGGAATATATAAATTGTTTTACAACAAGAACGGATTAAAACGGGATTTGATTGTAAATTACTTCAAACGTTAGAGTCAACTTACATTAAGATGCTTACAGCGCTATTAGTGCCTTCAAGCCAAAGGGAGCGTTGACAACATTTTAGTTTCAAAATAAAATAACAGCACCGAATCTCGTTCATAAACTCGTGCGGTTCAGGTAAAACTTAAATTGCATCAGAGTCACGCTTTGTAAAGAGAGCAAAATGTACTAATACCCTCCATCCCGACATGAGCAAACGCATATTGGTACTTTTGAAGTTATCTAGGTTACCGAACACGTGAGTCTCGCCTTACCCAAACTTAATTAGTGGGATTGTTCCTTTTACATCATTGTTGTAAATGAATATATAACATTGTAGAGTAAGGCCGCTTTCAATAATCATTTGTTTGTAATGGCACCTAACGACACTAGAAATTGTATTTCTTAATCTAAATTCATGGGTAGTTAATCTCTTAGAACCACACAATTTTTTAACAATTGTTGAATAAATGAAATTATTTCACATTAAATTACATTGATTCAAGTCAGTATTTTGTATATTAAAGTTAAATAATCAATTTTATTATTTAAAAGCTTTTCCTTGCGATAAAAAGTTTTACGTTTAGAATATTGTCATTTATTGTATACTAATTAATAAAATTTGTTGGATTATTTTTAAAGAAATATCGTTTTGACTTTCTAAAATATATTTATGAAAAATTGTTACAATGTAAATTAAAACAACTTTCATTGTAGTCTATTTAATCACTTGGTGTCGCCTATCTGTTAATTAACGGTTCCTGTGTTCTAATAATATGTGGGATGTGGTTGTTTGGAATTTTATAATTGAGTTTAATACATTCTAAATGATTAAATACTATCAATGGAATTAAGATTATAACATATTTTATTCTTCTTTAATGTGATCGGGCTTGCCATTAAATTGCTGCAGCTCATTATCAAAATAAATAAATAAAAGAAAAATAGTCGTTTTAATTATCTCTGATGCAATAGGTATACGGTAACAAATATTCACGTAAATAGTAAAAACAATCAAAGGCAAATTAAACTTCAACATGGCCGCCACTGTCCTTTTAGTAGAAAAAGTATGGCAAACATTATCTTAAGCTAATTATCATGAACAGTAGAAACCACGATAAAAACTTTAGTAACAAAAGTTAAAAATATTAAGTCAAGCAACCATAGGCCCCGAAATAGCATAAGTTTTATATACAATTAATTAATAAAATTTAACTAGCTGATCGTTGTCAAAGATATTAATGAATTTCTAATTACACTTTGCTTTATTAAGTTTTAGGCTGATAACAAATTAGACGGATAAACGGTTATTAAACACCTGCACAAACCGATACGTGATAGTAAAAAACAAAAATTCACCAAAAATAACGTAGATAAATACAGACGCTTCTGGACTAGCTGTAGTCTACCGGTGAACACCAAAACTTCAAAATCCTATGGTATGCCTGAACAGGAATACGGAATGGTTAAGTGTGGAAAGAAGTACACGTACTGGTAGATTACCAAGGAAATAAACTTCAGAAATTAAATTAAATGTAATTTGGTAACTTTAATTTATTGTAAAATTTAATGCAGTATACAGGAAGAAATTGACCAAATTACCTACTTCAGAGCTTTTCCCAAAAGATGAATGTATTAATAACGAGGAAGTGTACTTTACACTTATCTCGTTTTTAATTATTCTTGAGGAACTATATTTTCAAAAATATATTTTTCTACAGCAACACTATAATGATTTAAAGAACGTTTCATTAATTGGAAAAGTTTAGTAATTCGCAATTTATCTCTCGGAACAGCAAAGTTTTTAAAAAAGAAAATCTCAAAAAAAAGGCAATTCAATACAAAATGTTGACACTACTGCCACCTAATAGAAATTTAACAAACTTAAAATTAAGAATAAAGAATATAAAACAATGATCTTTAATCACACTAAAAAAAATACGTTATAGGGCATAAAATTTAGAATTGGCGAAACCCACGTCACGACATTCTTTGCATGGGAAGTTTGTCAGTCACATCCTTAACAGCTAAACAGTTGTAATTAGCTTAGCTAGTAGAGCTATTTAATTTTATTTTTATGTATGGCATGTGTATATAACGTAATTAAAAATAAAAATGGGTAATCACGTGTAATTGCATGAAATATACGGTGAAGCAGGAACCTTTTCCATCAAAAGGACCGTAACTTACCAAATGTTGGAGACCGTCATCTTAGACTAAATTATTTGGAAATTTTATTAAGAAACAAGGTCGTTGGTTTAATTCTGTTATCGACAAGTTACCGGAACTAATCTTAAGCTAATACTTCTTTCTGTCTATGTTTCAAATCGTGGTACGAATGCATTAAAATTTGTTGGGGCGGGGGAGATATTCGTTTTAAATGACACCCGCCCTGGGTGTGGCGATTTATCAACAAATATAAAAAACAAATTAGGTTGCATGTTTGACAAAAGCAAAGTTTCCCGATAGAAGTTTGTAAATAGCTTTATGATAAACATTATTAGTTTTGTTAGTGTTAAAAAAACACTTTGGTGGCAGTGAAACATTATTTAGCGAACAGCTATTTATTTTTTCATATTTATATTTCATTAAACGCGAGAGTAATCTAACAATGCAAGCATATGACTACGGGTTAGCAATTTAGGATCTACGCCTTCCTCCTTCATATCAATTACTATAAAGTTGCTTATTATAAATTACTTTTAACCTAGGTTTTTATGCGAGACTATTGCGAACATTCATTGTTTAAGCATTAATCAAGTTCTTGGGATTATTGTAAACGTGTCTCGTATGCCAATATATTGAGTTAATTGTTCCTTAAACTTTCTATTCGTTAATGTAGCATTAACTGTTGTTTAATTGTAGGATAGTAACAGTTAAGTAAACAGTGTAGCGAAATGGCGGCAAGATAAGACAATTAATATATAACCAATATAAAACCAATACTTGTATTTGCCAAATTGTTCCCAAATCGCGATTTCAATTCATTTTAAATATTCTGTCAATATTACCGAATTATCAATTGTTAGCGGTTAATTCATTAATTGGATTTGACATTTCCAGCGGCGTCCCTCGATTAGTGACTTTTAACTTAATTGTAGATACTTTTAGTACTCGTATGCCCGAATTTCAAGGTTGTCACCTGTAGATTTAAAGCAATCACGATCTCCACTGCGACTAGATTTTTGGGTTCTTGAACTTGTACCCGTACAACAGTGCCTATACTTTAAGGTGACACTGCTACCTACAACTTCAAAAGAAAAACGTACAGCACAACACTAAGTGGTAGTTTAAGTTTTGCAAGCGGTATATCGCTGCACTGCGTTGTACAGTTGAGCGCAGTAATATGCTAGTTCCTTTGAATTATTCTAAACAATGGTGTTATACATCGGTTGCGCGCTAATGTGTCAGTGAGCGCTGTTAAGACCACTTTATAATCTGAAAATGGTCTAAATCTAGATTTCTACTACTGTCAATCTCAAGAGATATAACCATCGACGTAAGATTCTGTATATAACCAGGGTGAATAGTTTCTATAGCTATGTCATATCATATTTTAATGTTCTCACAGGAAAGCGTTTGAGAAACTCATTCAAATATTCTGGCAAGGTTAATGTTTATTATCTATTAGTGTTAGAAGTAGTCTGCCAAGTTCGAGAACGTTTATTTCAATTTTTCCGTTTTATATATTTACGATTCAGTTATTTAACAATTTACGCACGGCATTTAAAATGGGCTTCTGAAAATTAAACCGTAGCATTCATATGATGATATAACTTATGATAATTTTTTATCTATTACACAAATCAAATTTAAGAACGTATTTTTCTTAGTAACCTATATTTTAGTATTGGAATTACATTATTAAGTAGATACAAAATGATTTATGAAACCTTTAAATAAAGTACAACATGTATTGGAGTAATTAACTATTTAGCTAGATACAAAATGTTCATAAAAGTTGTAATTGATTACCATCAAATATATAAATACACACAGACACTCACGCACGCACGCACGCAAGCATACGCGCATGCATACACCCACGCGCATGCACACGTGCATGCATACGCGTACGCACACGCGCACGCATACGCGGACGCACACGGACACGCGCACGTCAACGCACGCGCGCACGCGCACGCAGATGCGCTCTCACGTATACACACGCGCACGCACACGCACACGCACACCCAAATGTGCAACCACTTGCGTACCCACGCGCGCGCGTACGCGCACGCTTACTAACTAACGCATGCACACACGCACGCACACACTCACGCTCACGCACACGCATACCCACATGCACACACACATACAGGGTGCGTTAGTAGCAGGTACATCTTGGAATGAACGACAAAAATCGGTTATAAACCGTGTGTCTAAATTGCATAGTTTTCGAAATACTTGCAATTAAAGTGTTCAGTCCGTCCTTGCTTTTAACTTGGTCTACTGTGTCTAACAATAAGTGGCTAGCTGACTGTAAGTCTCTAGCAATATAATGGCGTATGTGATTTCACACATCCCAGTTGGTTATAAAATAGCCGTAAATGTATTTAATTGATAATTACTGTTTAAATAAAAAGTTCTATTGGTATCCTTAAAATTTCTAGCGATGTTTAAATTAAAAACGAAATTTTTGGTACATTTGTGTTGTAAAGGAAAACATTTCTTAAATAACATTCACTTTTAAAAATATTCTACAATCTTTTATACCGTTTCAACACGATGTTAAATTTTACACATACTTTACAAACAATCTTTGTATTTTAAACAGTCTAAATCGCCTTTTCAAATGTAAATTGCATTTTGATAAGTATCAAGTTATTAATGTCTGCAATCTATTGCATTATATAATTTAAATTGAGTGAAAATAGAATCAAGCCAAAATAGTAAATAAGTTTTTGCAAATTTGACGTAATTTGTATGCATTAATACCTTTTATACAAATTAATGTGGATCAAACAGGCATTGACACCTACTAGAACTAATACTTACGTCAATTTTAGTTATTTAATACTCCCAACTTTTTAATAATTGATTCATAAATAATTTATAATTAATAACGTTTGCCCGGATTTCTTGCCTGCTTAATGAAAATAGGACCTGGGTTTGTTTAGAGGTTCAACTTAAAATAAAGCCCTAGTTTCTTTAACGGTTTGTTTATCCCACCATTGTTTGAACCTGAAAATAGGTTGGCCTCATTGGTAGATTTTTTGAGGGAATAAGGTAAGTCGATATTGGGGAGGGTTATTTGCATAGAAGTATCCGTCCTAGTCAACAAATCCGCTTTTCCATTACCTGCATATCACTAATGGTCAGAGATCCAGCAAATAGTCACTTTGTTGTTCCTAGATGCTAGAGCCTGTAGGCTCTACAATCATTCCCACACCAACCTGGATGATTTGGTGAAACGCAATAGGGCCTTAATGGAATCTTGGCTGTTAGTGAAAATAGTGAGCTGTAGGTTGTAATAGTCCCTTCCGATCCATTCTTCTGCGCAAATCGAAATTGCATACAATTCGGCTGGAAAATATGGCGTATGGCCAAATGGAATGGTTAGTTCTATTTTGGGAGATTTACTGAAAATAGATGCCACTGAAGAGCTGCTACATTTTGACCCATTTGTAAAGCAGATCAGGCTATGGCGATCAAGTAGTTGCTGTGGGTCATTAGTCCATAGCCATCAACACGTCATCGCTTGGATTAAAGTAGTCTGGATGCAGTTTTCATAGCGTTCATTTGTAACTGAATGCACTATGTTGTGAGCTTATAAACACAGTATTACTATTAAACTTTTAGCGCTTTAATCAATACGCTATAAACGTATGACAATCAATATTTGCCATATCAAAATATATCTTCCCATCTTAGTTCTTATTTTTGAAATTACACAATATGTTGATGTAAACTAGGCCATGAGGTAATGCCATGTTTTATTTAGAAGTTTTGAGCCATAAATTGCTGATAATTAATTTGTTTTAATGTACCCTACACAGAATGTTAAAAAAACATTTAAATATTTAAGGGGCATATAGTACGGCCGGAAACAAGTAAAACAGTTTTAATGAACATTGGTCCGCAAATCAACAGTTTTTGAGATACGAGAGATTTTTCTTTTTGTTAATTTTCTGTATTTTTCGGCGTTTAGCTGAACACGATTAACACAGATTATGTTCAATATTGTGCTCCTCCATCTTCTATGAAATATTGGTGTAGATGCTCTCTAACAGCAAGCGTTAAATGCGGTGGTGCCCCATCTTCCATAAACCAAATAGGAAGGGGGCCGATTCTTTCTTGAGAAGATTTAGGTCATGTGTCAAAATAGAAGGAGTACATATCGAAAAGTTTTTGCGATAATCACGTTCTAAAGCGCTAAACGCTAATAACTACAAAAATTTAGAAAAAACGGAAATCGCTCTTATCTCAAAAATAGTCGATCTGCGGACCCATGCTCATTAGGACTATATACTTAAATATTAAACGTTTTTTTAACACCCGGTATACGGTTGTCCTTACAATCATTGCGTATGATTTTCCTATATAGCTAATTAGTTCTTTATTTTAAGCATTTTCAAGTCGTATTAATAATTTTGATTTAAAAATTAAATATTATATAATAACATTGGTTTTGAAGTATAATTTTAAATCTATGTATTTCAAAAACTTCCATTCAATAAATGTTGCGTTTCAAACTTAGGTTACATCGTTCCAATTTCTAAGTAAACGAAAGCTTTATAATTATTTTATAATTATAGGTCTTAGAAATTGGCTATGTGAAACGTTTGAATCGAGAGTAAAGAAATTCTTATATTTTCGGTTTCCTCTCAGATTGTGATAGATTGCTCTAATTGAGCCAGCTAGAAGACGGTTCCTAGGTGCCTAGGATAAGTATGTTGTTTCCATAAAAGTAAAAAATCGCATTACAAAACTGCTAGAATAAACATTATGCTAGAGTTTATTTTTATCAAATACTTAGTTACCCGTTTCGGATGTAAAACTACACGGAAAAGTCTGGTTACTTTATTTCGGCTGCTATGGTTGTACTGGCTTTTTGTATTATTGAAAATTGTTTATGAAAGTTTCTCGAAGCCGAAGGGAAAGCCTCGTCTAACTTTTATTTCAACACCTAAAGATCGTATATTCGATTTTGTCCCCTTTATGATTACCGGTCACATAACATCTTTTAGTTCAACCTAGAACGTCGTTGTTTTTGATGTAAAAATAATGCAATTTATTGTTTGAAATATTTATGAAATTTTGATGTATTAGTACAACTAGTCAAAATGTTATTTGACCCTTACAGTACTGTAGTAAACAGAAGGCAGCTATGCATAAATTAATGCCCTATCTGTAATTCTTAATTTATAGTATAATGGAAATTAATTATTTAATCGATTTTCTAAATTATCCAGTTGCTGTAAAAGGGTCCTTTGTCGAACTGTGTAAAAAAATCATGTTAGTTAATCTTGTACGTACAATGTATACGATCAATTTAAATTAGGACGCCAGCCTGAGAAAGCGGGCATAACTCCTTAATCCACCATTTTGGAAATAGTGGTCGTACACCTGACATGATTCTCTTTTAGAGCCGTTAACTTGGAAAAAACTTATTATTACAGTAAATTTTATTACAAAAAAAATGGCATATACCGTGTAGAACATTTCTAGTTATTACAAAAAGTGTCCTAAACGTAATTGTTTCAGAGTTAATGAGGTAAAAGTAATGTTTAGGGTAAAATTCAGGTTTTCGTTTTGCAGAAACCAGCTCGTATCTCTAAAACTATGCATTACTTTGAGAGACTTGTCTAATGAGAAAACATTCGCTAAATATTTGGAAACAAAATAAATAAGAATTAATACCGCAGGATCCACCATTTTAGATATATAGGCCAATATTAAAGGCGATAAAACAAAGTTTTGGTAGTATCTGTTGTCACATTTGCCTAGATGGAATAAAAAAGCTTATACAGACACCTGCTAAATAACTTTCTTTATTTTTAAAGACAGTTGTTATACAAGTGTGGTTCCATTTCCTCAAACACGTCCTTTTAGATACTTTTTAGATATATTTTTTACACATCCACTTGTTTGACGATCTTAGCTAATGATTATGATATTATAAATCAGCCGAAAATATACTACATACGTCTATTAGATCAGCAAAATGGTGAATTCAAGAATTGTGCCCGCTTTCGCAAGCTGGCATTCTGAGTAAAATTTATCATAGCTTGTTGTCTTCAAAACCTACTAAAGCGGGTTGACTAAAACATGCTATTAGTTACATTTTAAATAATAACCGTTATTTATACTTGAGTGCCGAGTATGTCAGTGCATTGCGTATACTTCCTAGTAGTCGCTGCACGGGCAACTACATGTTGGCTTGCAGAGTAACCCGTTCATGATAGGGAGGTTAGTCTGTATAGAATAGCGTTAGGCATAACTGGGATAATGCTAGGATTGTGTCTGCGTTTGTAGCACTTAGGTTAAGTACGTCAACACTGACCGGTATGGTGCCGATTCCGTAAGTAGAGAAAGCTGCGTCGACATAGGGCATGATCTAGGCTAGCAACCAGGACTACCTTTAAAAATATTGCTAAAAAGAACCAAAGGAAAGCCTCGGTCAATCAAAGCCATGGTGGGCGGCTGAGATTGGACACAACATTGGCCCACCTTGGAATAAACGAGAGAACATGGTGTTGAAAGTGGGAACGTGGAACGTAAGAGGGATGTATGGAAAGCAACACGAGATTTTGAGTGAAATGATTGAAAAAGAAGGCTAGATGTGCTGTGTGTGAGTAAAACTACGTGGAAAGGGAAAGAAGTGATAGCGATGGATGAGGGCAGCCTAGGTTTTTGGCCTGGAGTAGAGAGTTAGACGCATGGTTCAAAGGGAGTGGGATTTATTTTGGGCGAATTCACTAAAGCGTATGTAAGGAAGTATGATTTGGTGTCTCTCCGTCTACTTTGGATTCGAATGAAGATAAGCATCAAGAAAGTGATGATTGTAGTGCGCTATGGTCCGGTGAATGGTTATAACCAGGATGAATGTGCAACCATTTGGACAGTTAGAAGGAGTACTTAATGCATGGCCCGTAAATAATAGACTGATTTTACTGGGCGACTTGAATGGATGGGTGGGAGTAAGAAGAGAAAACATAGATCGTGTAATTGGCCCTTACGATAATCCTAGAACGAATAAGAATAAGGAAGCGTTAGTTAGGCTATGCTTAGAAAATGACATGTTTGTATCAAATACGTAGTTTAAACATAAGGATATCCATTTCAATACGTGGCAAAGACGAGAGTCTAGAAGCATGATTGGTTTAATCGTTTACTATGAGAGGCTACGTGAATTAGTAAAGGACACAAGAGTGATGAGAGGTTCGGAATGTGGGACGGATCAAGGTCAAGAATTGATCTTGTTAGAAAGTAGATATATAAGAATAAGGCTGTTGTAAGAAATACTAGAGTGAAGGTGGAAAGATTACAGGATGAGAATGTGAGAGAGAAATACCTACAAAACCTAGAGAAAAGAATGCTGTCAGAAGAATCTGAATGGAAGTATGACATCAAATGTGCATGGAAGAGGGTGAAAGGCATCATGAATGAGTGCGCAACTAAAGTTTGTGGAGTGAGCACGATGGCCAAGTCAACCAAGAACGCATGATGGAATGATGCCGTGAAAGATGCAGTAAAGGAGAAGAAAGAAATATATACGAGAGTGATTGGAACCAAAGATGAGAAGAACAGAATGAATTTACTGAAAGCGTATCGGATTAGATAGATAGATAGATAGTTTATTCTATTATGCCAGTACAGCGTCGAATATATAAAATGTATTAACATAAAATATCAGGTTGACAAATAATAAATAA
>JAHWXV010032701.1:0-11185 GCA_024586415.1 Phrixothrix hirtus
TCCACACGCACGCGCACGCACACGCGCACGCACACGCGCACGCGCACGCGCACGCACACGCACACGCACACGCACACGCACACGCACACGCCCACGCGCATTCCCACACGCACGCGCACGCGCACGCACACGCACACGCACGCGCACGCGCATACGCATACACACACGCACAAGCACACGCACACGCACACGCACACGCACACGCACTCCCACACGCACACGCACACGCACACGAACACGCACACGCACACGAACACGCACGCGCACACGCACTCGCACACGCACACGCACACACGTATAACTTACGAATAGTTTGTTAACTTAAAAGAAAACAGAATATCGCCAATCAGCTAAGGGTTCACCAAGCCTAGTAGAAGAAACAAGTTTTCTAAAAACTTTAACTTACATAATTAAAATAGACGGGAAACTTGTCGAACTTACCTCGTATCTGTAAAAAACACGTTAATGTTTAAGTATTGTAGTAAAACGGTGCACTAACTGTTGATCCCCAGACAATTCGTCCCATCAATTGATCTCCCGGATATTTGATACCTCTGAAAACTGAGCCCTTACACGTTAATCCCCGCGTTAATTGAAAAAGTATATGTAAACTACCATATTAGTCTTATTTCTGTCTACTATCTAGTTTTGTATTATCGTGACGTTAGGTTAGATTAGATTAGGTTAGTATAGCTACAAAAGAATTACTAGTTAGTAGGTGCGGAGTGTAATTTCATCAATTGACCGCGAGGATTAATGTTTAATTGACTAGAACGAATTGTCGGAAGATCAATGGTCGGGCGATTAATCCAGGAAATCGTAAAACCCATACAAAATATTTCGTTAACATAGAACGATAATAGTTATAACTTAATGGACGGTAACTTGCACATATAGTTACAGATTTTGGAATTACTATTTGCAAGTATGTGAAATATAAATTGTCAAGAATTAATCAAATGTATTAAATACAAAAATACCAAATAATAAATGTATTATCGGCCTAGATTGGTGTAGTGATTAGGATGTTTACCTGTATGCCCAAAGGACGCGGACGCGGGTTCAAACCCGATCGAGGGCCCATACCAATGTGATGGTAGACACGCTAAAAATTTCTACTGGTGGTGAAACTCTTCAGATGCGGTAAAAATTTCTACATCCTGAAGTCTCAGACTCAAAACAAAAAATTGTATTGGATCGGCTAAAGTCTAAACAAATCACATTAAATAGTGCTTATATAAATTTGAATTAAAAATAGACGAGTGATCTGAAAACAAAGAATTCCCTGAAAAGTGGACATTTTATTTGGTACTACATAAAGTATCTTCAAATATTAAAGGAAAATCTGACAAATTAATTTAAAATTAAGCGCAACGAAAAGTTCTCCGAGATACATGGATTTTCGCAACTTATCCAATTATTTAAACAATTTTAAAATCCAAACAGGCGGCCTTGCATTCTTTTACAAGTAAATACAATCTTTTGAAATATAGGATAAATAGTGTGTCATAAAGTAAAAACCAATTACTAAAATTATTAGAATGATACAAAAGTAGTTTTAGTTGAAATTGTAAATATTTTAATACTAGAGTGATAACACAGAAAATAAAGAATTAGACACAGTTCCGAAATATATTTGATATTAAACAAAGAATTTAGGGTTTAGCATTAACGCAAACAATAATAATGAACAAAATATACATTGCACAGCTTAGTTATTTAAAAAGTATTTTTTCTTACATTTTTTACATAAAACTTTCTACAAAAAAATAAAATAGACTAACAAGCGTAGCACGGTTATGCAACTGCTTATATTTACTGAACTGAAAAATATCTACTAGACAAAAAATGCCTTTTAGATGGTTCATTCGAGGCTACCTAATTTCATACTCCTCATAGAATAAGACGCGAGCGAAGCAGTCGTTTTTCACCATATAGTAGTTTAAATTTCTAAATTTGTTTTAAGAAATGCGCGATTTAACAGAAGACAAAGTAAATGCTTAGGACTGTAATCTTGCAGGCCAAAAATAGATTAATGCTTCAAATGAATTTCAATGAAACTGAAAAGATCAAAAATATTGATTCTTATCGATTTGAATTACATTAGCCCAATAATTTAATCATTTGAATTGTAAATACAGGATGCAGCAGCATAATTTCCTTTTTTAAAATGCGCGCCATTTAGTCGTTTGATATCGTAGTGGAGTGCTAGTGGTCTCGTTCGAGAGACGGGACTATAAAGTTATGTCCCGACACAGTTCAGTCGCCATCATGCGTTGGAACAGCGAGGAGCGTGCTTATGCTGTTGTGGCCTACTGTTCGAGCAGATGTTCCGTGATCGCAACCCAGCGCGCCTTTCAGAATCGCTTTAATTTAGCCCCGGTGGCCCCTGTCCCGGACCGCAAATCAATTGTTACGTGGGTCACTACGTTCAGATAAATTGCAAGTGTGACAAGACGAAGAACTGGAGTCCCTCGGCCCATTAGATCACCTGAGAAAATTGAGGCAGTGAGAGCTTCAATGTTGCGATCACCATGGCGTTCTGCGCGCAAACATGCGTCTGCCCTTGGACTTTCCGACCGTTCTGTGAGGAACATTCTCCATGATGATCTTCATTTCCATCCTTACAAGATGGCGTTTGTGCAGGAACTTTCTGAACGTGACTTCCAGTCTCGGAGGAACGCGTGTGAGGTTCTTCTCGAAGTCGTTCCTGAGGATGCTATTGTTTTTTTAGTGATGAAGCCCATTTTCATTTGTGTAGATCCGTTAACAAATAAAACATGCGCTACTGCGCTGACACCAATCTTCAAGAATTGCATCAAAGGCCTTTGCATTCGCCTAAAGTCACAGTGTGGTGTGCAATTTCCTCAGCTGGAATTATTGGTCCTTGGTTCTTTGAGGAACATAAAGTCGCAGTGACAGTGATTTCGGACCGGTATATAAACATGTTACAGGAATTTTTTTCCCACGGTTGGATGGGTTAGACTTAGGGGACATTTGGTTCCAACAAGACGGTGCAACGGCACACACTTCAAGAGCATTGATGGCTGGTTTGAGCGAACACTTCTCAGAGCATCTCATCTTAATTAGGGCCGATTTAGAGTGGCCGGCCCGCTCTCCCGATTTGGCCCCTTGTGATTTTTTTATATGGGGTTTTTTGAAATCACGTGTTTATGTAAATCGTCCAAGGACCCTACAAGATTTGAAGACCAACATCCAAGAAGAAATTGCCAACATAACGCCTGATAAGCTGGTAAGAGTCATGACAAACTTCAGAAATTGGTTTACTCAGTGTATGAAGAATGGGGGCGTCACTTACCTGATTTGATCTTCAAAACTATATAAAACAAAATTTTAGGTATGCATACATTATAAAAAACAAATAAAAATTTTTTGATTCATACAATGGGTTTTATTAAGTTTTGAAAACAGGAAGTTATGCTGACGCACCATGTATAAATCAACTTGTAAAAATGTATTTTAAAATAAATGCAGAACTTATTTTAAAAGTAACTTGGAATTGCATGCAAATTCTAGCCATAAGTGATACAACGAAAACGACTGATGACAAGGTGTAAAAATTAAATATGCTACAAATTAGTAACTATCAATAATTGTAGCTATGAATATCTCTATTAAAACGAATTATGACAAAATAAAAGAAGTGGTACGAAGTGCTTGTTCTAAGTGACTCCTCGCGGACAAATGAACGTTTCTCCCTCTGGTCAGGCGTAAACTCTTCAAATATTTAGTGTTAAATGTAATAATTTATTAGAGAAAATATAAAATGCTATTGATAATAATGGTTTACAAATTGAAAAGATGAAAACCAATTTATATTTGCTCAAATTTGTAATCAAAATAATAAGTCGATTTAAATTAATCTTTCTTGTGACCGATTCAAGTTATTAATAATAGATAGAAAATTAACAGACAAAATAAAGTAAGGTATTACAGTACCTTTTATTTGGCAACTTTATTGTCAGAATTCGGCCAAGGTCAATGCACTCCCGTATACTTAGATAACGAACAATGCCAGCCAAAATTCTTTACTTATACTGCCACAATTATTTCAATGGACAATTGCAATCACTCACAATTAATACAGGCACGATCCCATCCTATTAAATCTAAAAAAATCAAAATTTATTAATTGTAATAAATACCAAACGCAACATTTACACTATTAACTTAATAAAACTAAACAGATACATACATTTTGGTTTTAAGCAATTTAGAATAATTAATTCAATACAAAACAAAGCAATATGTCTTTATCAGGCTTAAAAGCAGGTTAAACTCCATTCGATTGTAACGAATATATCAATCCTAGACACCACCTGTAAGTTAGAATTTGTGAACTAAAAGGCACGTTGTTAAGTTTAATTTGAAAATAAGTTGTTACTCTTCTGAATTTACGTTAACCAAAATACATGAAATTGAAATTTGGTTATTAAACTGAATAAACTCAAAGGGATTGAATTATTAATAAATTATCACATATAACGTTACAAACGTTATTCTATTTTCTATTGAAAACTAAATATAGTTTTATATACGGGCTTGCTAAGGATATTCTGCCTAGAAGAGTAAAATGATCTCGAGATAGAAATAAAAGTTGAGCTTGTAAAATAGTTTATAGCAACGGTCGATTATGTATGCTTTGGCAAAACCCAATTATGTGTTAGAAATTAATGCATTCTTTTACACAATAGTAAATTTTATGACCATTGTAGCCAACAAATGGCGATTTAGTGGAATAAATTAACTTACACTAAATAAACTGTTTTTTAGATCTTTTTGTTAATCACAGAGGAATGTAAATTTTATTGCCGTTTTTTACGGTAATGTACTATAAACACACAATCGTATGTTTTATAAAAACTATAAATTTACAGCACATATTTATTGCGTTTGAACTAAATTTGTGTGCTCACATTATTTGTACAAACTGGTAGAAGGTAGAATTTGATCCATAAATCGATGATACTTGCGTTTAAGAGGAACTAGTGTATAATGATGTTCCTAATAGGGAGGCCCATAAAAAATTACACGTATATTTTTTAAGCTAATATAAAAAGTGCTCAGAAATTGATATGTAAAATATTTTTGTTAATATAACGAAATCAAATTTGGTAGTCGTTGAACGTCTGAACGACTTCTGATTGGCTTGACGTCACAACCTCGCCTATTTCTTGACTTACAGTATCCATTCTGGTGGGTTTATTTGAATGAAAATATAGAAAATTTTGAATCTATAAATTCTCGAAACCTCTCTTGCGTAAATATAAAGATGCTAATTAATTTTATAACAGTAAATGCCAATTACAACGAACCGCAAATCAGTGGAATTAGCCTTCAGCGGTACGTAGCTAATGCTTTAAACACATTTTATTTTTTAATACATTAAATTGCTTTATAATGGAATTGGATAGTAAAATTGTAGCTTCAATAATACATAAATGAACAAGATTTAGTGTAAACGGCTTATTATTTATTAATTTTTATCTTTATAGAGACATTTTGAATATTAACTTTTAATTTAATAAACCCCTTATAAGCAAAAAGATTATTTTATTTAATTTAAATGTTGTAAAATGTAACAATAGCGCGGTAAAATTTCCTTACTAAAATATGTCATGTTTTACAGCTAAGGAAGAGAAAAGCTATGAGGTTTCAGCTATCGGTTACGTACAAGTGAAAGCGAAGTTTTTGTAATAATTTGTTAATCATATTCACATGAGAATATATGAGGTAAAACATCGGGTTTGATACCGAGGCGTTACTCTTAAACATTTTCTATATCTTCCTTTAGCTAGAACGCTAGGAAATTATTAAATTTATTTAAATTAAAAACAACAGTAAAGGGTTGATTTTGAAAAAACTTCCGTTAAAAATGTCAGTACGGTTACAAATATTTTAAGCGCCGTTTTAAGGTCTGCATTCATACATCGTGGCAGAAAACACTACTTTTTGGAAGGCCTATTAAACACATTAGTTTATTTGATTAATACAAAAGTTAATCGGCAACTGAATTTCAAACCGCGTTGTGCCAGCTTAAAAAGATATATACACGCTGACTGTATTTTTAAGACGGCGAAGTTATGATGTAGCGCACCTAGTCTCTACACTGAGTACCTTTTTTAGCCTTGCTTTAGGAAGTAATTAATTATTCCTTTAAAGCTGTTAATAGAATTTATAAAAATTTTTTTAATCATCGCAATGTATTTTTATATGCATAATTTAACCAATTTTGATTAAAATTAAAATTGGTTGATCTGCATATTGGTATATCCAGTATTCTATTAATATATAACCATATATTTCCGGCCCGAGACGCCTCGCTCTGTAAAACAGATCGAGGGCCTGAATTATGACAGCGCACGAGTATCGAACATTTTTTGTGTTCGTTTGTGCATATTCCGAATTTACTGTAAATTTTGGGGTTAATTGTGACTATTGTCAAATTAGGTATATAAACGGAAACGTTTATGTATTTAGTTTTACACCACTTTTCTGGTTAAGTATTTTAAAAAAAGAATACAAAAAATTATATTGAAATTATAGTTTCAAATCGCCACAGAATTAAAACGAATCTATCACTAACATGCATTATTGAAGCCATCTGTTGGAAAACTGTTTAACTAAAATTAGAAACACCGGTTGTCCATAGAATTTCAATTTCTTATAAGGTTGTGCGGTAAAATAAAACTGCACAATGACAAGAAGACATATATTAACAATCGATTTCGATTTATTTTTGTTAAAGCATGTCAACCGTAGCTTCGATCTCGTCAGTAGTGTCAGTGCGTATTCCCTGTTTGCGAAATTAGGATCGAAACCGCAATAGATTTCTTATTAAAGTTCTTCTTTGTATTAGGTAGTTTTAGTTCTTCAGTTGTTAAATTTGATATTTAATTTCTTTACAACAGAATAAATTTTGGTAGGCCTAAATTAAAAGTAAATTTAGGATTTTGTCAGAAAATAATGATATTACTTTTTAAAGTTGGCAAGATGAAGGTAGTTTAGTTCTAAGAATGTTTATCAAAGTAAAAAGTTTTAGTTAATCAATGGAGAGAAATTACTATTCCTTACATTCCTTTTAGAAAGATGTCACTGTAGAAGCTTTCTTAAAACGTGATCTCGAAAATATTAACTTTTCTGTTAAAATAAAAGTTGGAACACTAAAACTGTATGTTTTAAAGCTCTCGATACTTTTTTTGATTCGGATAGAAAATGAAATTGGCAGTGTGTTTAAAATGCAAATTTAACATGCATATGCACTGAATCGCGAAGCAATCAACTATTTCGCTTGCATTTATGAATGCAATAATATTCGGCTTGTCAAAAATAATTGCATTTAAAAGAAAAAGCGTGTTAATGTTTCAAGACTGAAGTCATGTCACGTCACGCTCTGCCCGATCGAAATTACGGTCACACACTAAGCAATTCCACCTTCGACATTTTCATTTCATCTGTATACTATATTTCCAAAAATATTAATGTTTACAGTTTTTGAAGGGTATCATTGGACTATTTCGTCATGGATATTTTCAGTGTCAATTTAATCTATTAGCATTTCCGATTTGCTGCATTATACCAGTGCAGTCCGCATCAGCCGATTTCCTTTTACAAAAAAGTACAATATTTTGCAGTTTTCCTAGTTTTCATACTATTTTTTATAAATAGAAAGCAGCTAATATGTCCCCGTGCAATGCATAGAAATCGGAGACTATATGAATTACTGCACATAAGTCGAGGTCACACAACTTTGACGTTGCGTCACTAATCCTTCGCTCAAACTAACGAAGTAGTTACAAATAACTTTATCGATGTGGAAAATGCATGTCAGTAGCAGCCACACAATATGTTGTTTTTAATAGGAATATTAGAGATTACTGATCTTAAAATCAAGATTTTAATTGTGTTACTTTTATACGAGTGTTTATCATAAGCGATGAAATAATTTAATTATTCTATTTTAATATTTTAAAGTTAGCAATAGCGCAATAAATGTTGCGATGTTTGATAAGCCACTCAAGCGGCGACGTTGAGCTAGAGAAATAGGGAGAGTATAATTTGATTCAAATTGGGTTTCGTATGACGTAATTCGCTATATCTTATTAGAAGATAACAGATGTTAGCTACATTTATTTGACCATGTATTTATTAATAAATATTTAATACACAGGGTATATTAAAAGCTAATATATTTATTGTACACTTTTATGGTATAATATTTAACGGAAAACGATTTTGAACCCTGGGTTTATAGCAATAAATTTCCTAGATTTCTTGAGCTACATAAATACCACACTATTGACGATTAAGATTATTTGGCAACGCATTTTTGCAACGAAATTTCTATCTCAAATAGGCTTGGGTAGAGTGTTTGATATTAAAATAATTGTGTGAAACAATAGGCGATATCATGACTTATGGCGCGTGTCTTAAAGTAGGCATTAATTTAAATTCAAATTTCAGCTCAGCAACGTAGCATTTAACTTTATAACGTATAGCATTAGTATTTGACTTGTACAAAACGTATTAGGCCCCGACGTATCATGCTGGAAAGTGTGCGGCTGCAACAAGATAGTTGATATGCTGATTTTTACTTATCAAAAACGGGGCGCCACTTGCTTTGACAAACTGACGCTAAGCTAGAGACTAAATTGACTTTCTTATATTTAGGCACAGACGTCTGAAAGTTTATCTTTCACAAGATTTACAAGTGTTGTGTATTTATGACCGGCCTGTAAATTTGGTAAAAGCTAACATAAATATTTAAAAAAACATTAAATACAATGCAGATAAGTCATTTACAATCTGGAAAGTACAAAAAAATAGTTTTTAAATTGCCGATGATGATTCGTTAAACTAATTACAATGAATTAAATTACAGTTAGGCCAACAGCGTCTCAGTGAATTTATCTAAACCGTCTTTAAATTAATATGTACTTTAATCCATTTACGCTGCACAAGTGACGTGACTTATTAACATTTTCATCAACATTAAATGTGGTTTCATCCGAGAAAAGAAACACAATAAAGTGTGACGTCTAAGCTTTATAACGTTCAATTTGGCGTCGATATGCCGATTTATTTAGAAAGTTTCTGGTGAGATTTGGAACGTCAATTTACTTGGTTTTAGGTTAACTTTACAGGAAAAGAAAGGATACGTTCTTTAAGTTGTCTCGGATAGCTATATTTTTTTCTGCAGACATTGTTATATACGTAAGGGCTCCAAAAATTAGTACTTTTTGGAGTTCTCATTTTGGTTTTACTCGGTATATACAGTGTGTTACGTAATTCAATGTCAATATTGTGCATGATTTTAATACAAAAAGTTCATATAAACATAGGTCCGGTTTCGCTTTATTTTTGATATATTGAGAGATAAATAAATTTTTTTTTACAATTTTTTTTAATAACTCCGCAACTACATCATGTATTTTTATAAAACTTTTGGGGTGTAGAGTAAATGCAGAAACACATCTTTTTTGATACTAACCTATGTTCAATTGTAACCAGTGACGTCCAAATTAATTTTACCTTGACTATTTTGATTGGGAAGAATGGTACACCACTGCTTTTTTTAAAAACAAAAATTATTTTATGAATTATATGCCATTTTTTAATAAAAAAGATCTCTTGACTTTTTAACTTATCTTCAACTAGCTCTCAGTAAAAAAACAAAGAACAACTGTCAGTAAGAGAAAATAAATAAATTTAATTAACTGTTAACAGATTAATAAAGATTTTGTAAAACAAAACAAACACAGAAAACTAAATAAGATGCTGAAAATGCCCTCCATCTCGAAGGATGCATGCTTCGACTCTGCGTCGCATATAAGCCCTCACTCTTTCAAAAATGGCTGGAGTATTCCTTATTGCATCACAAGAAGCTCTAATGCGATTCCTTAGTTCTTCTACAGTATTAACTGGAGTGGTATAAACCAGAGTTTTAAGATGCCCCCATAGGAAAAGTCCAAATTATTTAAATCTGAGGACTTCGGGGGCCAAGCTAGGGGTCCACCACGACCTATCCATCGGTCATGAAATGCACGGTCTAAATATACTAAACTAAAATAGGTTGGTGCGCCATCATCCATGAACCACATCCTTCTTCTAATTAAAATGGGCACTTCTTCAAGCAATATGGGCAAATTCTCCTTCAGAAACCGACCATAAGTATGGCTGTTAAGTCTTTCCGGTAGAAAAAAAGGTCCAATTAAGAAATTTTCGACAATTCCAGTACAAAAATTTACCGAAAATTGCTCTTGATGATTAGATTCCAAAATTGCAAGCGGGTTTTCTTCGGGCCAAACATGACCATTGTGGAAATTTCTAATACTGTTTGTTGAAAAGTTAGCTTCGTCTATGAACAGTATCTTGCAGCCAAACAAGGGATTAAGCTCCATCTGCTCCAAAAATCACTGACAAAAGTTAATTTGTAAAGGTAAATCTTGGGTAAGTAGAGCTTGGACCTGTTGAATATGATACGGGTATAGCAGAAAGTCATGAAGAATTCTCCAAACTAAAACATGTGAAATATTTAAGTTGTCCAACTTTTCGAGTAGTAAGTTCAGGATTTTCATCAATTGCTTTTAGGACTGCTTCTTCAATTTCTGGAGTTCTTGCAGTACAATGGGCTCATTTTAATTGATTTTTTGACTTAAAAGTACCCGTTTCAACCAATCTTCTGTGTATACTTGTAAATGTTCTTCTATCTTGTAAAACTCTATTTGGAAAGCGCTCCTGATATAATCGTCTAGCCTCCGGTGCGTTGCCATCAGCCAAACCATACATGTAATGAATATCTGCCATCTATTGATTACTAAAATGAGCCATTTTGATTTGAAAATAGCGCTGTGCCGATATTTTAACTATTAAATTATTAAGAATATTCAAGTTGAGTTTGAAAAACTGAATTATCAACGCTAAAATTTCATAATAAAAACAATCATAGCATACTACAGAATTTAAATCTCTTGTTCTCATTAGAGACACATATCAATTATCTAATTGTTCATTATTTTTTTACTGAGAACCAGTTGAAGATACGAAAAAAAAGTTAAGAGATCTTTTTTTATTAAAAAATGGTATACCATTCATAAAATAATTTTTGTTTTTAAAAAAGCAGTGGAGTACCATTCTTCCCAATCAAAATAGTCAGGGTAAAATT
>JAHWXV010032704.1:0-11995 GCA_024586415.1 Phrixothrix hirtus
GTCAATTTACTAACGGAGCTAATATCAGACTGGATCGAAGTTTTGATAACACAAGAGGAAACAAGTATCGTCCGGACAACCATAGTTGCTCTCACTGTATCTTTCCCAAAAGGCATAACAACATTAACTATTAATACATGTAGTTGTATTACATACATCGTTAATGCACAGAGGTGGTCTGCAATTAAAAACAAGTAACTTACATATTTTTGTTTATTTAAATTATGTCTTACTACTAGCTATTTATTAAAATCAGTAAAACAAAAAACAATCAATGGTATTGTTAAAATGAAATGTGCGAAGCCAATAGTGTAAAGTGGTGGTTGATATACAATGACTAATGTAGGTCACTAGCATTACAATTTTAGTTCTGCAGGGTTACCAGCATGCGCTGGTGTTTCCTTTACATCCAGTTTATAAACAACGATTTTTTTGATTCTGTACTTACATATAACGATAAAAGGAAAAAAAACTATATTTTATAGGATGATCCATGACAATCCGTACACTGAAAGTGCATAACTGCAATTAATTTAAGCAGAAAATTTCCAAGGTTTAATTTTGATACATTTTGATACAATTTTAATTTTTACAATTGCAACTTTTCGTAATAACATTCTAATTTGTGAGGTGTGAACAAAAAATACGGCGAATTAATTTTTATAGCAGCAACTGTTGACAGTTGACACTTAAAGTAATAAATCCGATTGCATAATTCGTTGAGATAGTCAATGTTAAGTTTGAACAAGTCGTGACTTGTCAGTGAGCTTCCAGAGCAGGAAGAGTGAAGTTGTATTTACCGTGTCTGTCGCGCATCATGAATTTTGAACAATGTGTTAACATTAAGTTTTAGTTTAAGTTTCAAAAACGTGCCAAACAAGGTCATAAAATGTTAATATTAGTGTATGGAAATAGTTTGGTGACTCTGAAGACCGTTTACAAGTGGTATGAGCAATTTAAAAGCGCAAATGAGTTGGTTGAAGAGTAGCAACGATCGGGAGATCCTTTGATCTAAAAACAGACAAAAATGTGCAAACAGTGTCAAAAACGATTCATTAAAACAGGCTATAGACTATTTAAGAGCTTCCCGAAGAACTGCGCATCTCGTACGGGTCCGTAAAGAACATTTTAACCGATAATTTGCAAATGAGACGAGTGAACGCTATAACTCGCTTCAAATCTGCCAGTTTTTGGCCGCCACTCTTCAGATTTAACACCATACGGCTTCTGCCTCTTCCCAAAAATAAAAACAGTGCTATAAGGAACACATTTTGACTCCGTTCCCGACATTAAGAGGGTCACATCGAAGCAGCTGAAGTCCCTTCCGAAAGAATACTTTCAGAAATGCTTCCAATAAGGGAATCAATATTAGGATAAGTGCATTGCTAGCCAAGGAGAGTACTTTGAAGGAGATTAATTCAAATATGATAAAAACTTATTACTTTGTGCGTAATAAATTCATTCATCGTATTTTTGGATCACATCTTGTATATGCAGCATATATAAATAATTGTTTTAAAACCGCTGACCTTTCGCAACGTTAACATCCATCTTACAATGTTAGTTGAATTCGATAAAGCTTATTTCCTATTGAGCATTACGACCATAAAAGTATTCAATTAATGGCTTTTTTGCACTTTCGGGACTAAAACGCCAACTTTAGTCACTTATTTGCATGACTAAAGCGACACCTTTCATCACAAGGAGTTCTAATGTTGCTTTAATTCCTAAGGGAATTAAATCTCGCATTAACAAAAATTAACAAATCTCTTTGACCACTTTGATTTCAATTTATTCGAAAGTATAAAAAATAATTTCATAATCGGCATATTAATTGTATGGGTAAATTTCCATTTTTATATTTATGCAAGTAATAAATGTTTTACATATTTTAGCGATACGATATTTTGCCTTTGTGTCTTAGGTTCTATTTCAGACATTTTATTTCTCGTATCTATCATTCTGTTCAATCAGTGTGATTGATGAAAAAAGACTGTGTTTGTAGACCTATAACAATAAGTATATTATATTGTGGAACATGCGCAAAGCAGATTTTTTTACACAAGTGTAGATTTTTTGATACGAGTTAGTAGTTCAAAGCACGCGAGTGTAAAACACGCGATATGCATACGTTGTAACTATATCTTTTTTGTGACCTTATATTTAAAAATCTCTAACGTACATAGATATACAAATATGCAAATGTTCTCAAATAATTAAAATATTATTTACGTTTATTTTGGGAACGATAATTGTAATGTTCACCTATCCAAGTTACTGGACACGTAAAACCCTGTTTAACTCCAGAGATTTTCTCTGAAAACTCGCTTAAACGCATTTTTTCAGGGAAACGTCTAAGTTCACGTAAAAGGATATCAAGTACATAAGAATCGTAGCAAGTTTTAAAACAATTGTTAAAAACGTTTTCGAGAAAATCGCAAAAAACTTAAAAATCGCAAGAATAAAGTGGCACTTCCGGGTATTCCATTTTAACTAAATTCTTACTGTTTCATATACAGAAGATATAAAACATAAATATAATTTTTGATTACTTTTTGAGATACGTTGTTCACAACTAATACTCCAAGTACTTCCGGTTACTCGATTTTCAAACATATATTAGAGAAACTCCTTGCTTAATATAAGTAGCTAAGAAATATACTAAGTTTAAAAAAAATCGTTATAACCAATTTCAAAAAAGCCGTGAAAATGAATTCGGAAAATATCTAAAAATAACAAAAATAAAGTGGTACTTTCGGTTATTCGATTTTAACCAAATTTTTGATTTTGTAAAAAAAGCGCTTACAACCCCAAATATAAATTTTCATTTAGTTAGGACTATTAGTTTTATAGTTATTGTATTCAGAGTTAACAGTGAAATTACTTCCGGTTACTCGGTTTACAGAACATTTTCTGAGTAACCGCCTAGATTATATGAAATGGTCTCAGATGCTTAAGAAATACAATAAATTTTAAAAAAATCGTTATAACCAATTTCGAGAAGATCTCGAAAAACGAAAAATTTGGAAAATATCTAAAACTGACAGAAATAAGGAGGTACTTCCCGTTATTCGATTTTAACAAAAATTGTGAATTACCACACTGAAGTGATCGTAACCTTAAATGTAAATTTTCATTCAGCTGGGGTTGTTAGTTTCATAATTATTTTATTCAGACTTAAAGCGAAAGTACTTCCGGTTACTCGACTTACGAAAAATTTTGTGAAAAACCGGTTAGATTATATGAAATGTCATTACATTTCTAAAAAATATAGTAATTTTAAAAAAACTTGTTAGAGCCGTTTTCGAAAAAATCTCATAAAACCAAAAAATGACAAGAGTAAAGTGACACTTCCAGTTTTCCTATTTTAGTGAATTTATTGCAGTCGCGTGCGACAATGGATATAAACTCAAATATAAAATTTTGTTATTCTAAGACATGTGGTTTTTGAGTTATCGTGATCACAGACACACACACACACACACACACACACACACACACACACACACATACACACACACACACGCGCACACACACACACACATACACACACATACACACACACACACGCACACGCACGCAAATACGCACACACGCTCACGCGCAAACACGCACACGCGCACACGCGCACACGCACGCACGCGCCCACGCGCATACGCACGCATGCACTCACACACGCACGCATGCACGCTTGCACGCACGCATGTCTTTCGTACTCACGGGACCCGAAAACATGTATTTCCACTAAAATTTCGACATCGAAAATTTTGGCCGAAAACAATACTTTCTCTTTTACCTATATTTCATAGAGGGTAAGAGAAAGTAAAAATGAATGAAAGGAAAATAGTTTAATTTTATTTATTGTAATAATTATAATTTGCAGAGTAGCCTAATTCATCAATTTCACAAACTTCACACTAGCTGCTTTACCTAATGGTTTCTCCATAACACTAGTACAGCAATCTATTAAAATTTCTACCTGTGCCAAAAAGTATATGGGCTCTTATGGGCGTGAAATAAACTGCAACGCGTAAAATTCCATTTTACCCATCTCTATTAAAAGTTAATCTTTAGGTACAACGATCAATGTTTGAAGCTAGTAGATTAAGCATGAGAATAAAAAAAATAATTTTTTCTATTACGTGGAATTTTAATGTATTTTAATGTATATGTCGCCACGTATTGCAAAGGATTTTCTTCTACTCGTCTTACCTGCATTTTTGCTGTTGTTTCATTTAAATGGAAGCCTAATTAGCCTACGTAATGTTTGCTTAAAAATTTATAACACAATTATTAGTTCTAGTTTCCGTAGAAATTAATTAGAGACGGGTTACACTGTAAAGATCCATTTCATAGTACTGCCCAATGTATTTGCTGCATCACATACCATAAAGCGATTGACATATGGCGACGTCAGCAAACTGCATCTTTTATTTCAAAACATCTATAATTAACGTAATTAATTTTATATAATTTTTTGATTCTTTCGAACAATTTTTTATTTAAAAGCTATATAGATTTTGGAATAAGTGACTCTCAAGAATTATTTTGATAGAACTAATTATTTTATAAAAATTTTTGAAACACGAGAACAGCCGCTATCACATCATACTAAAAAATACGTTCAAAGTTTGGTTTAACTGTATTAAATAGCTACATTGAATAAACAATTCAGGAAGCTGTTGAATATATCAAACGAAGTTTTCCACTAAGCAGCTCAAAGTGATGTGAGATTAGGGAATTCATTAGATTGTATATGAATTGCTTTATAAGAAACATTTCCAGTATTTTAAAAAAACTAAGGCAAAAGAAAATCATGAAAGTGGTATAAAATAAAGTACATTTATTTCCTTTCAAAATAATTATTTTTTCTTTCCACCCATGAAGAAAATGTATAATTTAATTTTGATTCAATTCTGCACAATCTTTTAAATTTTCTCTCAATTTAGCAAATAGCTAGTACTATAGTGCCGAATTGAAAATATATGGAAAACACACAACGACTGTGAATTTCAGGCTTCTCACTGTTTTGATTGTTTGTATACTTCAATGTGACCTTGGATTGTTGTGATACAAAAGAAGTGCTCCTTTCGATCGAATTCGGATAATATGTTTCTTGAATGACCGTAAAGTTTCAACGAACCTTATTGAATTAACCATCATTCTCTTTCACAAATCCTGTGTGTAAGCAACTTCTCTAGCATCCTAGAAAACTGTTGGTTCCCTTTTGTGCTAAAGGAGCTAGGCTGTCTTTTAGTTTTTTGGTTCACAATGATGAACTTAAATTACGCCCTTAACAAAAGTATTGATGATAAAGTCATCTTATTTGTGACGAAATATGTTGAAAAGGTCTTCGGAGACCATTTTCTTCTCTTCTTTCTTGGCATCAGTCCATGGTCGTGAATATATTGCACTCTTGCATAACTAATTCCCAGCTTCAGAGAAATTTTATGCAATCATTGCGCCACTAGTATCGGTCGTCCTTTTTTTCTCATGAAACACAATCATGTCGCCTGTAGCTTTTAGTATGTCACACCCGCTGTGTCTAATTTTTGTCTATCAAATACATCAACTGTGTAAATATTAACTTTAGAGAAAACAGTATTACCTACAATTTGGCATATTTATTTTTTCCTCAATAAGATTGTTTCATAACCCCGGTCTCGGTGATACCTTGGCACTAAATTATTTATTTATTTAATAATACTGATGGACTGATGTTAACCATTTTTGGTACAGGCCAAGCCAAGAGATAAAAATATATAGAACCAATTGAACATCCTAAAGTGGATCGCAAAAAGTGTCAAAATATCTCCGTTTTATGGTATATCACTAAATTGGAAGGTCGCTATAAATTATAAAACAAAGGGCAAGGCTGAACATTTAAGAAAAACCATAGGCATATAAAAGATATATGAAACTGTTGTTATTCAACATTCGGCTATTTGACAGTTACACACGTAGTCCAACCCTTCTCCAATAAGGCGATACTCTCAATAAATCCTTTTGGTAAATCTTCAAAAACGCAGAAATTGCGCCATTTTGTTCTTCATCTGAAAAAAATCAATGTCCTGGCAAGTGTGTTTTCAGCGTAGAAAAGAGGTAGTAGTTCCGGCCGATCAAGTAAGGACTGTAAGGTGGATGTTGTTACAGTTGTTGATTTCTTCCTGAACTACGTGAATCTTATGAAGTCGGCAATTGTCGTGCAGCAATAAAGTGTTTTTGAGCAAAACTATTGTGCCTCTTATTGCGATTAGCAACTTTTAAATTTTTAATTGTCTCTTTGTAGATATGATCGGTAATTGTAAACCCATGTTGCATAAACTCAGTACAAAGAATGTCATCCCAAAAAATCGTCTCCATTATGTTCTATTCAAATGCTTGTGTCTTTGCTTTTTTAGAAGATGGGTGTCTTTTGTGCATCTATTGCATTAACTTCTGTTTTATTGGGGAATTCCGATGAAAAAAACGCTTTGGTTGAGAGTAAAAGCTACCAAATTTTCTTTGCAGATTTTTTACCTGTACATTTTTTGTTCAGGAGTCAGGATTCTCAGAATCCAGCACGCTGACTCTCTATTCGTTTCCGAATTTCCCCGTTAAAACGAATGCTTCGCATACTTCCTATTTCGTTTAAGCTAACCGACATTTTATTTCGTCGACCATTAACACAATTTCTTCAACTTCCTTGAGGTTTTGTTCGGTCCTTGCTTTCGCACGTCGTTCACTTTTGGTGGTCATCTCAAATGGACTCTCTGTCCCATTTAAACTTCTTTGTCTAGAATTTTATTTGAAAATTTGTTGACTAACTTCCACCATATACAAATATCATACGTTTGGTGTATAATTTTAGACTGATTGCCATCTTTTTGTCGAAAACTTGATCAAGCTTCTGCGATGTAGCTTTAAATTATCCATTTTTACTTGTTTACAGCTTGACAAAAATAAAAGCTTGACAGATACTTGTTAAATGGTTACAGCCACCTAACAGTAAACAATTTGTCATAATAGTTGCGTAGCTAGGTAGATTTAGTTTTAATTTCCCCTCATGTAACATACCAGACAGGAAATTTATGTTTCACAGTCAGACTAAACATTACTTATGAGAAAAGAGATACTTTTCCAAATATTGGCTATCGCCTAAAAAATGCATTTCTTTCGGATAAATGAACTTTCATTATTATTTCCTTCCGTTTAAAATTTGAAATTTAATTATAAAACATTAATTTCTATAATATCCTAAGTGAAATTGTTTTCAAAATTGGTTCCTTTGTTGCATTGGAAATATTGAAAAAGTAGGATGATTATATGAATATTTTCCTTTTAATACCGATTTAAACTTAACGTAAGTCGCCATAGTTTGAAATAAAATTCTCGAAAAGTTAGTCTTCTGTAAAACTTGTTATAAACCAACTTTAATTTTAAATGAATACATAATTTTATTTACAAAATATGCGTTAAGAAACTTTAATCATATTTTAACATGGCATTTTATAATAATTCCCTAGTTTTAAAGCCCCACTATTTTCATTTAAAAGATTATCCCGATAAACCTTATTTCCTGTTCTGGAATTTTTGAAACGTACTATATAATTGCACCAAGAGATTAAGCCTAAAATGACCTAAAATTTGTCATTAGCCGTTTTGGCGTAGGTTCATTATAATATGCTTGAAAATAAGCAATTACACCATTTACGCTTAAAATATGTAACACTAAATTACCTCCATAAGAAAATTTAAGCGAAAATAATAAACTAAAATTAAAACAAATAGTAATTAGTAATAGCTTCAATTTTTGATAAAATTTTATATGCAAATGCACAACTTATGTATATAAAAATATCTAAAATTCATTAGTAGAAGACTTCACAACAAAAATATCTTGACGGTTTGTAATCTAAATAAATAAAAATCAGAAGATCTCGGAGTGCTCGTACTTATGTCATAAGCGATGAATTGTACCTCATTTAAACTTTTCATCCGTTTGGTTGATTTTTATATATTGTAAAGATGATTGCGCGGATTTTCTATCTGCCATAGTAGTTTATTCGATGAAAGCTTTTTCGCTTCGAATACCTAATTGGAAGTTGATAGCAAAAGTACTTAACTTTTCGATGTTTACAATTTTGATTTATCAATTCAAGAATTTCCCTTAAATATTTACTAAAGTTTTCTATAATTTGAGCATCAACGTTAAAATCTTGATAATGAGGAAACTTTTAGGAATCGGGAATAAGTATATAATTAAATTCTGTCAGCTTATTTAACAAGTGAGAAACTAATGGCAATATTTTATTTAGCTCAGGAAAAATTCAAACAGAAGAAATTTTTATTTTGAAGAAATTTGCAATTCATTCTGATATTAATTATAAAGTGGAACTAAGACGCAAACCGCAATTGTCGGTAGCCGCAGGGAACACTAATTAATGATCTCAAAGAAAACTGACATTTTCAGACATGTATCTGGTTACCTTACCATTTTAATATGGATAAAACGAGTAGCCTCCGAGGAAAACTGGAAGCTTTTTCAATAGAACACGTTAGTTCCGTATAGAGTAGACGCAATTTAATTTTATATGAGATTTACGTTTAATATTATGATTTAACAAGCTGCAAGCAATCCACCAACTGCTGCAAATTATATTCTAACTCGAATATAAAGTAGAGTTTCATAACATTATATTGTTACAAATGAAATTAAGCTTATTAAATAATGTATTACAGAAGAATTATACATTTTCTGGGGGATTTTAATTCAAAAATTAGTAAATAATGAAGTTTCTTAAAGACATTATTAATGAAGGAATCCTTGTTCCGCCATTACTAATTGCATTATATATACACATATGCACATATGTTTAGATGAAGGACAGGGGTCATGGTGGGGTAGCTGTCATATTGAAAAAATCGGGTTAACTTCTGTACACCCTGATCGTCACAACGACGTGAGGGTGTACAAACGCATGCGTATGATGTGGACGCTCTGCGTCTATTAAGCTTGATAAACGTGAAATGGCCGGTCAGAAAGTTACCTCCTAAATTTTATAAAAGTATTATATTGTTTAAATAAGGAATTTATAGTATTTTAAAACTAATTAGAACCTAATTCACAGTTATAAATACTAATTTATTTTATTAATAAGGGAATTACGTACAAATTTTCGCATCCATTACTAGCAGTAAATTTAAACTTCAAAAGTGACAAAATAGTTTTATTTTAGAGTAAACGATTTCTTTGAACGTGCGTTGCTTTCATACTTTGTAACACAAAATATTTTTACTAAAAGAAATCAAAATGCATCAAAAAAAGAATTCGTTTGAATTAAAATTATAGTGAATTGCATTGCCATGATAGCGTTATAAAGATAACTATATCCAAAACAATTTAAAAAAATAAATCTATGAAGATGGAAAGACTTTCTCTTGAAATGTATACCTATAATAAGGCGTTATCTTATATTATTAGCTTGCAAAGAAAGTTATTAAACGTCGTCGAAGCAAGGATAAATAATAATTTCTTTGGTAAAAATTTGTGATGTGTAAATAAGATTAAAGACAATTCGTCGTCTGCAAATTTAACAATTCTACAAACATTTGATTAATAAATTATGAATAATCTGGCATCAGAAAATAAGCAACTAGCTTAATCGTATTTTCAAAAATAATCTATGTGAGAGGTATTTTTAATTTCATTGAACTTAATTTCTTTAAGAAACTTGCCGCAGCTCAATAAACGAAATGAATTTAATTGCATCTAAGCTATATTTGTTAAATATTTAAATTTCAATAGAAAATTCAGTATTATTACTACAAAGACAGGAATAGAGGACATTAAAGAAAATGGATACAGAATTTGATATTAACAGTAATGACTCCAAATTTGAAAATACTAATCAACCTAAACTGAAATCTAAGGACATTATAAGAACTGTACGATAAAACAATAAGATATCGAAAATTTAGTTGGTAGCATATAAGAGGAAGAAGTAACAAACTCATATTTAATACAACATAGGTATATGCTTAACCATAAGAAACAAAAAGCAACAAAATTCCATATTTATTTTGAAAACAAATTTTAATTGGCCTGCATTTTCTTATTTTTTCTTTTCGCTTAAAATTAGTACGTAATAAATTATTTATTAAAACAAGTGGTTTTATTTTATCAAAATTCTAACCTATTTTGTTATTGACTTGTATTGTATTGCTGTATTAATTAAAACAATCTGTAATAATCAGAGTATTTTGACAAAAAACCGCCGAAACAGTTAGAGAATGTCTTTGAAAAATTAAAAAATCGGTAATTTAGTATTTTTCGATATTTAAGTAAATTTTATCTTATACAAATACTTAATACGATTAAGGTAAAAAATTGACTAAGAAGTCTAACTAAACAGTGCAAAACTTACTCACCGATAATATCAGGTTATCATTTCCTGAGGGTTAGGGATCCGGCATTTCCCTATTAGAATTTAACGAAACCTTTAAGTATTCCAACTCTCACTGGGGATTTTTAACACGTCGAATATTACACTGGCTTACTTTCAAATTTTTCCTCCGCTTGAAAATTATCTATTCCGGCCGGTTCGGCCCTTGTTATTGTTCTTTGGGCACAGCAGCAAATATGCCAACCGCCTAGCTAGCCGTTGCGAGACCGTTCACTGCAGTTGTCAATTTGGTAACTTAAATCAAAATTTTGATTTAAAGTTCAATATTTTATATAGCTGAAAAATCACATATTAAGAATGAACCTAATTTGAAAGTAAACAGCTTAATAAATAATATAATTCAAGCGATTCGACATGAAGTACAAATAGTAAATCTACTTACTTATCACTTTTGATGATATCAAGTTTGTTTTGGTTCTAAACTTAAACTTCGTCTTTTTAGTGAAACACAGATTTAATCCGCAGAATGAAATTTGATTTGTTTACACAAATACATGTGGTTTATCAAATTTTTGACAAGACACACTTCAAATTTATGAATAAATTTTTAGGAGTGAATATTTTGCTACAAAAAATATTTAGAAACCCTTTACTCAGCGCACATCGTGTAAATCCTCGACTTATTCCATATTACATACGTTTTGATCATAAGATTTACCCCAATTTTAAGGCATTATATTTCATGATATGCAAACTAATACGTAATTAATAAATATTTATAATTATTAGAAGTTTTAACTACAACTTTTAAAAAAAAGTCTTTACTTGTATTAATACACAACATTTTAGCGAAACCTCTTGGTTAGACTTTTAAATTAATTTCTAAATGAATATATTTGAAGCATTATTTTAAAATTTTTTCTAAACTAATTATTTTGAGAGTCTCGTCAGCAGGTATTCTTTAAGGTTGCATTTATTCTGAAACAATTGTATTTGAAGCTGATAATAATTATAAAGATAGATAATTGTATGCTAGGTTGCATATCCTGATATAGTATCGCCTTAAATTGATTTATCTAAACAAAAGAGAGTTTTAGGTTCTGAAAAAAACGCTAGATTCGTCTATTATATACCAAAGAACTAAAGTGCTTGTTTTAATTCTGACAGGAAAAGTTATTTCTTGAGCGATAGCGAGAGGAATAATTTCTCAGGTGAGCACGTTATTTTCTACACTTTCAAATAATTTGAAATCAAAAGGCTCGAAGAAAGTATGCTACCCGGCAAATGCCACTCAAATTTTAGTTACAAAACGCTACAAGGAAGCTTTAAGCAATATGGAATTTTCTACACTTCCGGGACTAAATCTTTAATCTCAAGGGATTAAAATTTTACTTTAGTCCCGAGGAAGATAAAATAAATTTAATCCCATTTAAATAAAGTAAGTCCATATCAAAAACAAAAATCTGGTGTGAAACAACACACAACTTTCTCTTACGCACATAGATATACTAATAGTACCCACAAATGATTAGATTATTGTCTACGTTTATTTTGGAAACTATAATTGTAACGGTCACCCATCCAAGTTACTGGACAGGCGAAAGGCTGCT
>JAHWXV010032709.1:0-17033 GCA_024586415.1 Phrixothrix hirtus
AATTACGTTATTTGATTTGTCAATTATTACAAGCTATTTTTAGAATTGGTATTTTACATTCTGCGTTTTTAAATGGTACAAACTGCTACATTGTGTGAATTTGATGAGATTACCTTAATACAGCTGTGTAGCCTTTAACTCTTATGGGAATTTTTATGGAATAAACTAAGGTTAATATGTTACGAGGTATGTTCAAAAAGCTTACTTAAAAAGCAATTTACACTTAAATAAAGGAATGTTTTTAATGATTTCAAAACGGAATTAGATGCAAAAATTAAAATACTATATGTAAATAATGCAATTCGTCACGCATAGTGATGTTATTAAATTTAGATAATTTACGAAAGGAATTAGCGATAGTTAACAATAGAATTTACATAAATTAGATGATTTGACACAAAAAACCAGCGAGAGCTGACAAAGTTTTTCTAAAATATATGCTAAAGTAAGTAAAAACTAAAAAGAGAATTTTTAAAAGTAATTGTTGAAATAATTCTGTTAAATTTAGTTGTTTATGATAAAAGCTGATTGATATAAGTGAAAATTATTTATGAGTTTTGTAAAAAATAAAAATTAATAAATAATAGACATGACTTTGCAGTCGAGTTTTAGTAAGAATTCATGGAGTGAATTACAAAAATTAGTAATGCAGAACTACAGTTTATTCTGGGGTTTTTAATTGAACCAAGACAAAATTAAATAATTAAATTTTACGTGAACTGGTGTTATAAAAAGTGTGGCTAGTTATTTTGGTTAATGAATTTTTAGTTGTTTTTCTTAAAACAAGAGGAAAATAGATAGATAGTCACAAAACGAAGACTTACTTGCGTTAAAAGAAAATCACTGTTGACGTCAGTTAAATAAAGGTATCCAAAACAAAACATTTGATAAATAAAGCAGCAAGTGTAAGAAGATATTCATGCAGGACAATCGTGATCCCTTAAGATTTATAAAAATACCAATATTTATAGTGATTCAATAAAGTCTGAACTTTACCAGTTGTGTGAAAATTTGTGAACAATTTTCTGAAGTGAAACAAAATTTTGGTTAATGCTTTGGGGTAAATGGAATTTTACCTGGTTTTGTTGGTGACGTGAATGCAACAAGTAACAGTGCATCTTTATGTAACTTTAACTACCGAATATGAGATTAGAACGCTTTTGAAGGAAACAAAATCATAGATGTATAAATTTCCTTATTTTCACAATAAGCTGTTGAATTCAAAAACTGCATTTAAAATTTATATTATGCCATTTACGTCAATTTGAAAATTTCTAAACAAAAAATAACATGCTTTTTAGTTCTCTAAATAAAGTTCCTTGTAGTTGGAAATTTTCTGAAAAACAAGGAATAATTTGAAATTGAAATTACTAAGCTATTTATACTGAATTATAGGAAAGATTTTATTTTGCAAAGTTGTAAAATTATTGTTCATTTAATTTATTTTAAAGTGAATATATTTATTTTTTTGCGTTATTTGCTTTTCATTTAATAACGTTAAAAACAACATATTAATGATTATACAATTAAATCAATAATAAAGAAAAAAAACTATAAATCTAAACATTTATGCAGCAATTAAATTTTTTAAAAACATTTAAAGTTATATAAAAAGAAAATAATGATACATTTGATTGTTAGGCGAGCCGAAGGAATTGATATTCACATTAATCTCTACCTGCCCAGTTTACGTCCGAGGAGTGGTTTTATATTATAGATTAATGCTTTATGCTTTTAATTGAAACGAACTTATAATTCAACACATAATTTTTATTTCAACACATATATGCACACACACACACTCACACCCACACTCACACATACTCACACTCACACTCACACTCACACTCGCACTCACACTCAAACTCACACTCACACTCACACTCACACTCACATTCATACTTACACTCACACTCACATTAACACTCACACTCACACACACACTCACACACACTCGCACACACTCACACACACTCACACACACTCACACACACTCACACACACTCACACTCACACTCACATACACTCACTCACACTCATACACACTCACACTCACACTCACACACAGTCACACTCGCACTCAAAATCACACTCACAGTCACACTCATAGTCACACTCACGCTCACGCTTACGCTCACACTCACACGCATACTCACACTCACACTCATTATAGATAGTTTTTAATATAGCCATTTTGGTTTTCGTGTAACAATTTTGAAGATTTATTTATTTTAAAAAAATTATTGTCGTCCACTGTTATATGCCTTGTGATCAGATCGAAAATATGGAAAAAAAATAGTCAAAAGTAGGATGTGAACAAAATTTTAATTAAAATTGTCTGGCCAGCGTATTGTCTATCGGGAGGCGTGGGCCAGACGTAACGGTAGACGTCGTTGCAACTAGTGATGATTTTACTAAAAGAAAAGAAAGATGTTCTCAGGACACAACGTCGTCTTGCTAGCTATGACGTTAACGTGGTGTTTTGTTTATTTTATCGTCATTATTGAATTTGTTGTACAACAAAGACGACGAGACCGGTACAAAGCTAATGCAGGTTTGCTTTAAAATGTCGCAAAGCACAATCTAGTTTACAGCTAAGGTGGTTAGTGATCGAACGCTCAGTATACAATTAAGGCTTGACGGTTATTTAGCGTCCAAATCATTTAAAATATGAGCTATAAACTTAAAATGATGTTCAGAAGGATCGGTTATGAACTAAACCATTCGAAAACCCTGTATGCTCTATATTAGAGCAAATAAAATCCTGAAATACCAGAAATAAATGGTTTATTCCGGTTTATACCGGTATCAAACCTCAAAGATAAATAATAATTATCACTGTTCTTTATTCTTTAAAAATTATCTTGGAACAGTTTTAATATTCAAAGATAAACTACGGTGCTTTTACTAGATAAAATCTAGCTAGGGCTTCTTAAGCCAACCTTGCAATAAATATTCTTTTAAGTTATAACTAGAATAAGTACAAGGTGAAACAATACTACTAATTCAAACTTCTTTGCGTGATAACGATAAAATTACTGCTAATTACAAATTGTAATTCAAGACGATAAGTTGTAATCTGTATCTCTAACTTGTTGGGGTAAACAAATAAATATGACAGAATTAGGCCAATTAAGTGCGTATTAACAATTTCTAAATATAATAACTACCTAAAGCGAGCTTGTCTAAGACAAATGTGATTTAAGGAAATCAAAACTTTGAATTATGTTGTGCTACTATTGGACTGCCTGCACACTATGCATATGAATTATTGGAGCAGCATCAGTTAGGCAGTGGTTGCCTCCCCAAGGAGACGCTTCCATTTTTGGTGTTCCTAGTAATTTACCAAATTAGTTTAAGACTTCAATCTCGAAGTTTATAAAGACCAAAAGAATTGTTTAAAGTATAAATAAAGTGTACGGTGTTCTTCTTCTACCAGTTAAAGCGTGTAATGACACTTTGCAAGTAGTTGTTGGTAGGTCTAGAGTCGTTTTCGAAAAGGAAGGCCCAGGTGCAGTTTAAACCGACTTTCAGATATAAAGTTCTTGGGGAATTTGGACGCCTTACGACTTTAAACAAACGTATCCTGGGCATTATTGATAAATACACTCTTAGCTAGGAAGGACATTTTTCAATCCACAATGTAAGTATTCTTTTGAATTTCACCTTTCTTACCGTCAAACCTATTTTCGTTGAGAAATCTTTAACAAGATCGACATTCACATGGCTTAGTTTGCTAGTACTACTTTGTTTTCTTTGCCTATATTACCGCACAATGATTTATCTATGTAATTAGTTTAAACCTAACGTAAAATGAATTAAATACAATAACAATTGTCAATACAAAATTTGATAGATTAGTTTGTAATGTGCCTATGCCACTGCCTCAAATTTACGTTTGTATATATTTAGCTCAGTCAATTTTATGACACTCTTGATGGCTATATAGGGTGTAGTTACATTAATTGTATTTATTTAAATTACTTAAAACAGTTTCTTTAATTTAAAATCAAACTTCAGAGAGTGTTTACAGCCTTTGCCAGTAAAATACTTCATCTGAGAAATTTAGATCAAGAATTATAGGACATAATTCACCCCGTAATCGAGTGGTGTGTTGATCCTTTAGAATTGTTATATTAATAAATGCGTAATATTGCGATTACGTTTCATAATTAAACTTTAAAGCATAATGATCGTAATTTTAATACAGGCCGCTTCATTCCAGAATTTAAAAGGAACGGAACGCCTTGTAAACAATCTACAATATTCAACGTAAGGATTACGAAGGTCGTTTACCTGTATTTTTAATTTTGAATTCAATAAATAAACCAGAAAGATTCAATTCCGTTTGGTTAAAGAATATTTATATAGACACTCACCGAGGTGTTGAAAAGCACCTTATATCCTTCCGAATAGATGTTGAAAGATCACCACTAGGACCGATCTTTCGCAAACGAGATGACGTAAGCCCAATGGTCGGGGTCGCTCCAGTTCCTCTAAATAAACCTAAGTCAGGTATAGATAATTTGGCACCAAATGATAATTACCTAAATTAAATTTCACACGCGAAAACATCATAGTAAGGTCGAACACGGTACCGTCACAACAAGTATCCGCCATCTTGGTGATCCAAATCTGTTAGATCAAATAAATCTATTGTAAATAATAGCAAAATGGTACGTTGTCACGACATCTACATTCAGCAATTAAAAGAGAAACGACCGACAACTAACTTAAGAAGGTTCTTACCAAAAATAAAATTCAAATGTTGTAGAATTTTATTTATTATGTTTAATAAATGACTTTTATGTTACAAAGCCTTATTTCTGAATATGTAATTATACAAAAAATTAATAAATGATTATATTACAAAGCTAATATAGCCGCTGTACATGAAAATAGTTGCAAATGTAGGGCTAACTAGAAATTAAAGCAAAGTACTGTTTGAAACAAATGAGCATGCAATTATCCTGAGTTAAAATTAATTGTAAATCGTTTAAATTAAAATGAAGTACATTTCCAGTGCTATATAATTAAATAGAAATAAAAGTAAAAAAGGTGTACACCTAGCCCTAAAAAAAATGGTAGAGCGAATATAACTTGTTAATAAATAACAGCAAACATTAATTAAAATTAAAATTAAATGCGTTAATTAAACTAGTTATAACAAGAGTAATGACGCAGATGTATATACAGTATGTACAAAATTAAAGGTAACAAACGGCTATTAACTAATGGAGTTTATAAGATCCGATTTGTAAATCCTTTTTTGTGTACCTAAGTAATATAAGTTTTAGAGAAATAATTTCCGAGTATCCATTCAAAAACAGTGCTGGCCCACACTCCGACTTTAAGAGCTATACCCGAGGCATTTGTAACACTGATCAAGCATCCCCGTTATAAGTTTTTATGTTTCGATCATCCTCGTTACAAGTTGTGCGACGCTCTGAAAGCGTGATATTGTATTGTAGTAGACGGATCATGCTCTTGCGACAAAATAAATTAATGCTTGACTAGGTCTAGCGTTATGGAAGCTAGGTTGTGAGATGTAGCTACATGTGATTGGTAGTGACCGTAAGCAGTTGGCAGTGTCGTTGCGAGCGAGTCTCGGAAATAATTTCGAAACCGAAGCGAGCTCGACGCTCTAGATATCTAACCAAAATGGGTACCACACCTTCGAGATCACTTGACGTATCTTATCTGAAAATCTTCTTGCAGATCTGAACGGTTGAAGGTGAAAGCGGCGCAGATGAATTAGACGAAGTTAAAATGCTTCTTTACTCATAGTCGGAATATCTCTATCAGTTATAATCAAAAATGAAGGATAAACAAATGCTAGAGCTGAAAGAAAGCAGGTTAAGTCACAAAGTCAATAAAGAACAGATAAGTCGCAAGGGTATTATAACTTTTATTTTTCCTTCATCCTGTTTTCACTACTACGTCAAATAAGTAAACAGATCAATCTCAGCTTCTTCAATTTCAATAGGATAAATTGCACTGGGCATTTTGAGAACCGCGCACAATAATTTTAAATAAACCGTTTTGGAAGTACAAAATTGTTTTTGTTTTTGCAGGACAGTGTAATAAATTTATAGAATAACAGACATAAATTAAGGTGTTAATAAATTTATTTGAATTACACTGTTAATTAATAAAAGTACTATTGAAAGTCGAAAATGTACGTCAAAGTTTTCTAATTTTTAAATGGCTATCGCTGTTGCCGCAGAGGGCAGTTATTTAATTGAAAATAATGCGCAAGTGAATCTAAATGATTTTGCGAACTTAGGAACACCTTTATAGAATTTCGATTTAATGTCTATAATGAAGAAAAAATTTGCAAGTGTCAATAATTATGAATCCTTAAATATTTCACAACTAATGTTAAAGAGAAATTTATAATTTAAATTTTGCTGAATAACAAGTCTGCAAGCAATCATATGTTTATTTGTAGCTATAACGTACACTGTTAGATGAATGACATTGTGTCTTATACATGTACAAATAAATTCGATTGATGCTTACTACAAACAGTAGTTTCTTATTATCAGACAATATTATTAAACAAAGGAATTGCAGCTAAAATTAATTAAAGGAAAACTGGCGGTTCTTACGTCAATTAAACCATTAGCGTTTACAGTACGCTTTAAGAGGCAGGAAGAATAATCAATATGGTCGATCTTTTTTCGCCGACATTATATCAGCACAAATGGGACCTTACGCCCCTGAGGTTGTCAAATTTGGTAATTTCCCTGAATTAGCGAGTTTTCTCTGCCCACCACAGTGGAGATTAGGGAAGTTCTACATTTGCGGTGAATTCAATTAGGATAAAATTCAGGGGTCATAAGTAGGTGTCCAAAAATTCGGAGAGTAGTCGTAAATAAGGGCGCCACTTTGTTTCTAACAATTCCGGAAAGATAATAATCAAAGTTCTGTTGTCATAGAAGCCGGTAAAACAAATAAACCGATCTTCAAACCATTAGATCGAGGATTATATTAATATGTACTTACGGCATGGTAACTTTTCATGCACGCCGCTGGGCTCCCTCTTCGATCAGGTAAAATTTAGACAAACTATCTAAAAGAGGTTATTTACTTAAAACTTAACTAATACCTGAACCGAAGCATGCATTGTTATGGCTACAAGTTTACATATATAAAAGAAAATAGGTTCTTTGCTTAAAGATTGAACATAACAATAACAACAGTTTACATGTCTCCCCGGAAGGGAATAACGGAAACAGCAATTTTTCTATATCAAAATCAAGGGATCTTTGTGTTGCTATTAATTAAACTATCTCTAAAATGAACAAGAAGTGTTGGTCCTAATGGCCTTGGTGACATAAACAACTCAAAATTTTAAAAAACTGTAGTCCTTTATTATAACAATAACTAAGTCGTCTTGAATTTCTACGTGATCGACTAATTCGTCCCAGCAGGGATTGCTTGACGAGGCGTGTAGTTAGGTGGAATTTAAAGAATGGTTAAATCACTTACTTGGTGTTTCAGGATCGTTAACATTCCAAGGAATCGATAATAACAGACGTTCTGCATGGATATTTCTTACCGAATGCTATGTACAACCTTTTCGGACTTAAAACGATTTGGTTCCGAATTGACAGGAAATTGAGGTTAACGCCTTTTATTACGAATTCGCTTTGGGCGGAAATAGACCAAATTTTTAGCATCATTCGGGTAGCTCATCAATTGTATTTCCCTTAAATATCGCCTGGGCGCGCACTACAGAAAAGCAACTTAACCTTGCAGCTCTTACATCTCTACTACTGGCAAACGAAGTTTTTCTCCTTGAAATTGAAGGGGGGAAGACGAGAGGGGTTAACGTTTATTTTTAGACTTGCAAGCCTTCTCACGGGACTTGCTGAAGTAATAGCTTTTAAGAAAAATGCACCTATGTTTTATAAAACGTAACCTGCGATTTTCGAATTTTAATAATTGTTGTCAAAATGGAATTATACAATTTACAAATTTACAGTTGCGATTTTGGCATAAAACTGATACTGGTAATTCACTAATTAGATTTGATTATTAGTACGCGGATGTAAGTACCGGGTGTTTCCAAATGAATGACAAATGATGTAAGAATTTCAGTCGCGCTTACAACATTTCGAAGTGAACCAAAAAAAACGCTTGTCACTGATCTGAGCTTAGGGATAATTGACAGAACCTTTGAGTAGGATTTTCACGACAAGCTGGCATCGTGCGGGGGTTCCATTGCAGGATGGTCAGTCTTCTCGCCGAATTTTCAGCAAAATAAGATCAATTAGAATGTCCGGCAGGAGGAGCGTAGCTCGTGAGAAAAGGAGATGGAAGTACCCCTTGACGATGTTATATTCGATAGCTTGCAAAAAGTCCAAAAACGATCCCATCTCGTAGCGGCGCAACGAGAGCGCTAGCTGTTCCTTGCAGACCTGAAACGACGATACTTAAAGTTCCGTAATAACACACTATAGAAGTGTAATCGTTAAATTTTTTCTCGTGCACCTTAACGCGTCGAAATAGCAAACTAATTCCTTCAATATAAATTTGATAGTATTTAACCCAGTTCGCCCAGAAATTATTCTGTACTACATTCAGATTAAGAATTAAAGTGACAGCCCAAAATCGCGACAATACAATTTCAAGCTACCCAAAATGTTAAAAGGACAATTGAAAGCGTCTAAAAGTTAAAGAAACCGTAACAGTTGTTTAATCCCGTATCCTACGTGATCAAAAATGATAGGCAACTACACTTACATGTTGCCGCATATTAGCATCAAATTCCCTAACATCGTTCATTGATAATTATGTTAAAACATTATTATATTTTGCACGTGAATTTTGCTCTTCTTCAGATTAAAAGTTCAATTGGTGAAACTTGAAATTGTCAACTCCTAAACTTAAAAGTTATACTTGCCAATTACAAATAATAATGAAATTAAATTTAAGCATTTATTAAATTAGGGTTTACCAAATTACTTAATAATTGTCTGTTAAAATGCTTGGTCTGCCAGTCTACTTTACCTTAAAAATACAATGCTTTGTTTCAAAACGTTGAATTAGCATAGTTTTATGATGCTTAAACAAGATATTCCAATTTTATATCCGCAAATAAATTGGTTGATTATAACAAGCCGAATAGTTCCTTCGGCCCTTTACTCTGAATTAGCTCGTAGCTCCGGCAGTCACAGCGACGAACAGGGGGATTTTACGGTGTGTGTTTGTTTCGCAATAATTATGCTAAAAATTCAGGACCGCTTACGAGAGTCCAAAATCTGGGAAAAATAGCTTATTTTTGGGCGCCACCTCATCTGGCTGTCTGTACGGAAGGTCTAGCGGAAACTAAACGATAAGGAATCTAATTTCAAACGTAAATACGATATTCTTACTCTAAGATACCTGCGAAATAATTATTTGCCGTACGCCACTGGAGATGCTCTCTTAATGTAGTTCGATTAGACTTACAATTTGTAAATGTTTTTCCCTACCTAGGTCTAATATTTTCCTGTAAGGAAAGTACTGTTATGCTTTGTTGCTAAAATTATGTAAAATCCTTAAATAATAGGATCACCTGTTTCTAAGTAAGTTGCTATAATTAAAATAACATAATTTATACGGGCAATAAGAGCACATTCAGATGAACAATTACTTACTAATTAAAACTGTAATAGAGAGGGATCCCTAAATTTGATTATTAAAAGCTACTTTAATTAATAACATAATATTAACCCCTTTTGTTAAAGGTGGTCTAGATTTACGATACTTAACGAAATTAACTATTTATCTTTAGTTCCTAAATTAAAAGAGTTCACATAATAAAAACAAATTGTCTAACTGATACTTGATTGTAGTAACTCCCCCAGTGAATTATTATTACGTTATGAAATAGGAGTTGAAGGTCAGATTAACCTTAGTGAAACTTGTTGACAGATAATGTGGGGACTCAAAATATACCGTATTTCATGATCACAGCGTACGTACAGTACCTTCCAAGCGTTTTACGGCCCTTCGTCCAACTTGAACGAGGATTACGAGAATTTGGGCCAATCTTTTTAGATTCGCACGGAGCGCCAATTTGCCTAAGTCACCACGATTCAGGCAGTCGATAATCGTTACGGGTAACTAGTTCGTATTTTCACGAATTCTTGGTCTACTTTAGACTCACCTCTTTTGCGCGAAAATCTTATTGTTTATTCACAAATGTGGATACTCAACCATTCTAGTAATCATTAGGCAACGACTGTCTGTAAGTGAGAGCGATATAACTTTAAATATATCGGGTGGGTCATACTTTAGGTTACCCGTGGCAGTAATTCAGTAATGTTCTACCCAGTAAAGACCTTCAGTCTGATAGACTTTAACACATACAGGAGAAGTCGTAAAGTACTTCGCTCAAAACCTAGTGTTTCCTAGTTTAGCTTAAACAATTATCGTGACTGTATTATCCAAAGTGGTTTCTGTCTCCGCTCTTAAGGTAGGTTTGTAACGATACTTTATGGTTAATATCATGTACATAATGCCTCGGGCAACACCGGTACGAAGTTAGGTCCAATATCGTAATGCTAAAATAGAAATTGTAATACACACGGGATTAGGCTATTTGTAACCTTCGTAATTGCGTCGGCCTGCTTTACCAAGGATTATGATATGTTAACAGAATTAATTATTGTATTCAAAGCTCTAGTAACTTACAACTCGATTTGTAATTATTTAGATACCTTCGTTCATGGGTTACTCTTATAGACAACTTTAATTTACGCTCAGGTTCAGTTGATTTTGTTGATCGTAGAACTTTATATACATTTATTGCTTCATGAACTGTATATTTATTATCATTGTAAGATTATGCTATATTTTGCATGTATTTACTCTAATTATTGTAACAGCTATGTATTAGACTTTTGCTAATTGATATCGTCACGATCGTAACAGTTTTGCATGCATTTAATTCTGACATTAAATGGTTGTTGTGTTCGTATTTAGTACCAATGGTGCTTTACTTGTTACTTCTAAATATTATTGCAACGAAAAGAGGCAAAAGGTTTAATATTAATTTATTAAACTTTCAAAGTAGAATGCCACTATTTTGAATTCCCTTAGCCTAGATTCAAACCTAATTAATATTTACAGTTCTACAAATTATATTCAGCTTTATATACACAGATGGTGGGATAAACGAGCTTCGTTCTACTCTACGCTAGAGAGCGTATTTTAAAGACGACGGCAGCAATCGTTCGATTACAAGGTAAATTTGGAAAATAAATATGTAATTGTTCGAGTTTCAAATCAAATATTCATGCATGATTCCCTAACTTTAAACTAAAAGTTCGTAAACAAACACTCGTCTAAACATTTCGAATTGTTTCAAAATGGATTTCAAAACGTGGCATTTAATGACCGCATTTAATAAATTACTTGAACCAGAGCAATAACATTTTACGTATGGAATTAATCTGACGTATTATTAGAACAAAATTGAATGCTTCAAAACAACGTACAAAATTAGTCTGTTGGCTACACATGGCGATCGGTTGGTTTATATAGCAAAATCCTGTTCATATCAGTTCAAACGAAACTCGCTTTTAAATACTTTTGTTGAAAAACACAAAATAATTACAAAATACAGTGCAGGATGTCATAACGGCTTGCTTAATTTAACATTTGAAGTAACTAATTACATAGTTTTTAAATAAAGTAAATAAATTCATTTACAGCTTAAAATTGACCTAGAAAATAAGGGAAAATTATACAATACATGTGAAAAAGCACGATAAAGCTATTGCTAATCCAATATTTAGCAGATATCCTAAGGTTAATTAATTATTAACGTTTTTAAGTATTAAAAGTTCCACATTTTATATAAGAAAAGTGTGCTAATGCCGATTACAATTTAATCATATCGCGTTACTATTTTTGTTTACGTTTAAGGTCGTATACTTGAACTATTTGAACTTGGAGGTTAAGATCGACAATGTTTTCAAAACTAAAAACTAATTATCTACGTTTATAAGAATTAACAATAGTTAAATGCATTATATTAAAATTAAAATTAATTTATGCATAAATAGAACAGCGTGATTAGGTATATACAGAGTGTTAGGCAATAGAATATTTTTATAAACAATTTGCAGATTAAACATTTTCACTTAATTAAAGATACAAATAACCGTTTGCTGAATTTTATCATAATAAACGAATTTTAACTTAAGCAAACTATAAAATTAATTTAAAATTTTTTTCTAAAATCAGTAACTCATCACAAGTTCTGAAAATCCAGATATACAAGGCGTTTTCGTAAACTACCCTTGCAGAACACTAATATAGCCAATGGCGCCAGAATTCTCCCAATTTTCAGTACCGATATAGTATTCAACCGCGCATACTATTGATGATCCACGACTACGCTTCGCTGTAGTTTTGCTGGCCGTCGTTGAACGCTCTACGAGTAAATCCGTGCTCTATTTTCAATTTAGCCCGCGATAATCTTCCTATTTGATTTTATTTAAATTCAACTTAAAAAGCAATCATTCCTTTCTATCACCACAGTTATAGAGGTAACCATTATTACATTAAAATGAAATGAATAAGAATAAGAAGCTCATTTTTATGTTAATCTAACGCTAAAACATGAAGGAATATATTATAATGAAGTTTCAAATATAGATACGTTATAAAGGTATTTTAATATTTAAAATTTAATAAGGCATCTCATACACGTTTTACGTGTCAGCAAGAAACAGGATATTGGAAATGAAATATATGGAGTGGATGAACATGAACATTTGAAATAGACCGGAGATGGTACACATCGGTGACGCAAATGAAGGATGATGAATTTAGTAATATTAAAATATCAGTGTTGATAACGTGAAGTGATTATTTAAAAATGCTATAATTTATGTGGAAGTATTTAATAAAATACAATATTATAACGTATAAAATTAATGGAATTTACAGTTAATTTTTCAAAATGAACTATTATCATGTTAATCAGCACTCTTTGATTTTGTTATTAATATTTATCTAAATAATTTAAACACTAATTGTATTGTGACAGTTTTCAAATATTCATTTACAAATTTAAATTAAAATGCCTAAATGAAGTTTTGTTCTGACAAATAGCTACATTTTCTGTCTTTAGTTAAGCGTACCACCTTTAATAACAGTCGCTATTTATTTTAATTAAATTTTACAAAAGCGACTGAAAATATTTCAAATTAACATTTTAGCCTTTTTACGAAACAATCCTTGTGGTTTGTTCTGAAATAATTCCTTGGTGTATTACTTGTTTTAATTTATTGGTTAGTTTGGATTAAAACTTTGTTTTGCTATTATTAGTCCTGCAAAAGATACATGAGTAATGGTCGCTTTAATGGACAAATGGATTACAGTAGTTTCAATTCAAGGTAGCTTAGAACATTAAGTTTCCATTTATTTAACTCTAATACGTAGTTGCTATATGTATTGATTCTGACATTTAGTTATCTCTTATTTATTCAACATTATTTCGAAAACATGTTGAACAACTTTAGAGAATTTTTTTTATTATTAGGAATGAGGCGCATTGCTTCATATTAGGTTTATGTTATTTTTGGTAGTTCTTGAATGGTATCTTTTCTATGTTTTATGGCTAAAATAAGTGAATATTGTGCTGTTATAATTTTGACTGCGTTAGTAGTTACGCTACACGGATGTAAGCTACAAAATTAATTGACTTGCTTTGTATTAAAAAAGTATACGTAACGTTAAAGAAAGTAGTGGTTACTGAAATACTAATGTCTTTGTTACACTGTCTAAAATAAAAGTTATTCACTCAAATTGCCTGGCTTATACAATAGTTGTGACTTTAAATAAAAATCTGGTGTGAGACAACATACGAATTTCTCGTACGTTCATAGTAATACAAATATGCAAATGTCCACAATTGATTAAAATATTATTTAAGTTTATTTTGGGAACGATAATTCGAACGGTCACCCATCCAAGTTACAGGACACACAAAATCCTGCTTAACTCAGAGATTTTCTCTGATGACTCGCTTCATCCCATTTTTTCAGCAAAACCGCTAAGTTCGCGTGAAATCATATCTAAAACATAAGAACCGGATCAAGTTTTAAAAAAATTGTAGAAGGCGTTTTCGAGAAAATCGCAAAAAACTTAAAAATCCCAAGAATAAAGTGACACTTCTGGTCATTCTATTTTAACTAAATTCTTGGCATCTTATGCAAAGAAGATAAAAAACTTAAATATAGCTTTTCATTTTCATATGATGATTTGTTTTTGAGATATATTGTTCACAACTAATACTCCAACCACTTCCGGTTACTCGATATTCAAAAATTTATTAGAGAAACTCCTTAGTTAATATAAAACTAAATTAGGTAGCTAAGAAAAATACTAAGTTTAAAAAAAATCTCTAGAACCGATTTCAAGACACCCTCGAAAATGAAGAATTTGGAAAATATCTAAAAATGACAGAAATAAAGTGGTACTACGGGTTATTCGATTTTAAACAAATTTTTAATTTTGGAGAAAAAGGCGATTATGCTTTCAAATATAAATTTTCATTTAATTAGGGCTACTAGTTTCATAATTATTGTATTCAGTGTTAACAGTGAAAGTATTTCCGGTTACTTGATTTACAGAAAATTTTCTGAGCAACCACCTAGATTATATGAAAGCGTCTTAAATGTCTAAGAAATATAGTGAATTTTAAGAAATCGTTAAAGCCGATTTCAAAAGAATCACGCAAAATGGAAAATTCGGAAAATATCTAAGAATGACAGAACAAAAGTGCTACTTCCGGTTATTCAATTTTAATCAAATTCTTGATTTAACAGACCAAGGTGATTATAACCTTAACTATAAATTTTCAATTAGATGGAGTTTTTAGTTTCGTAGTCACTTTATTCAGAGAAAGTACTTCCGGTTACTCGACTTACCGAAAATTTTGTGAAAATCGGCCTAGATTATATGAAAGAGCATTAAATGTCTAAGCTATATAGTACATTTAAAAAAATCATTAGAGCTGATTTAGAAAAGATCTCCAAAAACCAAAAAATGACAAGAGTAAGACGGCACTTCCGGTTTTGAGAATTTTGTAAAATTGTTGCAGCCGCGTGCGACAATGTATAGAAGCTCCAATATAAAATTTCGCTTTTATATCACTTTTACTTTTCGAGTTATCGTGTTCATAGGCACACACACACACACACACACACATGAACACACACACACACACACACACACACACACACACACACACACACACACACACACACATGCACATGCACACGTACACGCACACGCACACACAGACCAATTTCAACGAACATGATTTTCGTACTCAGGGGACCCCAAAACGTGTATTTCCACTAAAAGTTTGGTCGAAAACAATACTTTCTCTTTTACCTATATTTCATATACGGTAAAAGAACGTAAAACTACTTCAGAAAAATTAAATAAGTCAATAGACATGAAGTAGACATTATCAGTTGAGTGTGGTAGTACGTTTATGTATTCTGTTAACCATTGGCGATTGAATAGATTAAATTCTATTTCTAGTGATTCCTTTTGGGATTTGTATAGATTTCATTTGTGCATTAATTTGAAACATTGTCAAACGCCTTCTTATGTTTGCATCACTCTGTATAATACATCAAAGTTAATTAATATGCGTTTAGGTAAATTATAATTATCAACCGCTTTGAATGCACCTCGTATGCTTTGTAACCCATAACCTTAAACATCACCATTTACTATCTTAATTTGAAATAAATCGTTCTTGGTATTTAGTTTTATAAGAAACCTTATTTTTAATTCCGTCATTTTCAAAAGCATTTTATATAATTTTAATATACAAATAAAATCTTTGTTGTCGCCTTATAATAATAAAACCCTATGTTAATTATTTATTTCAGTTTTGTTAAGAATAATTTCAAATAAGGGATGGGAATTTAAAATTGTTAGCTAAATTATTTTCATATAAAATTTGCGAAGATGACGCGATAAGTAATTCTCAGTACCATGTATGGGATCAGTGTTGTTACTTTGTCAAATTTGCTGACGCGGGATTTCTGTACCGCGTTCTTGCAGTCAACACCATTGGCCTGTTTTGAAATGCAATTCTTTAATTGGATAGTTTTTTTCGTAAGTGATGAGTTTTCCGTTTCCGTCGTGATTGGTAGCGTCCCAATCGCGGAAGACAAAGGATTAATTCAAAGACCGTAGACGTTACAGACCTACTGTTTCATCATGTTCTGTAAGATTTGGTCAATATTTTAACTGCCGTTTCTTTTGTGGTTGTGTGTGCTTTAATTTTAGTTGTCAATTAATTGTGAAGCTCTTAAATGATATTCCCGATAAATCTACGCTGGCTTCTATTTTTTTGTTGGAGTCGCAAATTCCATTGTAAAGGACAAAGGTAGGTGGTAGAAAAAAATTAAAAGAAGCTTCCGAAAAATTGTATTAAAATAAACTGCAATATCGACGTTCTTGAAGTAAGTTATTTTAAGATTGTTTAATTTCACGCAAACCGGAAGTTCTAAATTAATTTGAGATCGCTTCTAGTTGAAAAAGACTTGTATAAATTCACTCATTTAATGTAACCTAAAAATTGCATTCAAACAAGGAAATAATTTTTACCGGGCGCGCGCGATTAAGTTAAAAAGTTATAAATTTTGAAAATAAATTAAGTACTTTGTTGATACCGCATCATATATACAAGGTGACTCATATGTAGCAATTTTGCCAGTTGCTTTGATTCTTTAAGCACATATGTGTGACCTACCTTGTTGTTTAAATAATTTTAGTATAGCTTAAAATAGTAGATAATAAATTTTTAATACGCGGGATCCTACTAAAATTTAACTGATAACGAATTTGTTTTGTAAATTGATTTATAGTTATTTTAATTTCTTGATTGTGGCATTTATTTTTGTATATAATACCTAATTTGGCAGTTAATTCATTATACTTGTTATGATTTATTTGTTCTTTTATTCACTAGCATAGCTTCTAATTTTAGTTTTCAGATACAT
>JAHWXV010032710.1:0-11553 GCA_024586415.1 Phrixothrix hirtus
GATACTGCCATTGAATTCGTAAATATTTCAAATTTGTAAAGTATTTTAAACAACTTTCTGGTTATTTTTGAATGTTTTATTATTACAAACGAATTTCTGTGACTATTTACTTTCATTGTTACCAAAAAAGAAAGTATTTTTCGATATATGAAAGTACCCAATTGTAGAAAGAAACAAGAACAAGAACAAGAAACAGAAATGATAAATCGTATAAAAATAACAACATAACGTATTAAATAACAATTTAAATCACAAAATTGATCAAAATTCAAAAGTTACAATTAATATTGCTTATACATGCGTAGTTTTATGAATAATCTTCTTTAAATAAGAATGATAATTTAGTAAATAGTCAAGCAATTATTAAGCATATTTACGGAACTGATACGTTTGTTGTGTCAACTTAGTCCAATCTCAAAATAACGGAATTCTGACTTGATTGTAATGTAATTACTGAAGCTGACTTCTGAAAAACATCAATGTTGTTCGAACAAACCTATAAAAAGGAAAAAGGAAGCAGTAATCGCTCTAATATGTAAAATAATGTCAATACAAGTTCGCTAACAATTAATTACTGATAACTATGTTAATCCTTAATTGTTGCTTGATTAAAATTTATACCATAATAATAATTGAAATGTAAAACTTATAATACTTAGTTAAAAACCCAATAACAAAATTTAATGAATGTAAATTATTTAATTTTGAAACTAAATTCTTGATTTTATCCAAAATATTTAAACCTTTAATTTTGAAAACCCAGCCCAAAAAAGATGAACTCGAAATTAGAAATTAAAAAGCTAGGATTAAAAAAGCAGAGCTTGTCACATCCATTTTGAGTGATCACCTGTCATAAATAGGGACCTTCTGAAATTGAATTGTAAATCGTTCAGAGATTAATTAATTAATTAGGAATTGACCTTGCCATTCGTGGAGAGCTGACTCACAACAAAAACGGTGCATGTCTTATGCTATTTTATATATTGAACAAAAAAGTTTCATTTATGCCAAAACTAAAATGGCCTCTAATCGAAATTCGTAGATAACACAAATTATATATTAATTCAATGTGACCCACCCCAAATTATTTCTATAAAGATGTTTTCTTAAAATAGAAGAAATATTGAATAATTAACTAGTAAATTCTAGGTGACTCAAAAGGGAATGTTCGGATTATTAGCTCCTAGAACCCTGAAACCCCCATAAAAATTAGTTGAAAATCAGTTTAGCTTGACAATAAAATGCATTGAAATATAATTAATAAAAATTCTTGATTTACTGCAAATCAAGTACATACTGAGAATTTTGAAGAATTTAAACTAAAAATAATGAAATATAACGGATGATAATTTTATACGTGCATTTTATTTTGAAGCTTAGTTAAGAAGAATAAAAATGAAGTGTCATTACCCATAAGCCCGAAAGCAGACTCGGTTTTCCTGAAACGATACGAAATTCAAACTTCGGAATAAGAATTTGGTGAAATTTACCTGTATTAATCAATCAATATGAAATTAACAATTGGTATTTAAACAAGGATTACTAATAAGTTAACGTGTTCTGCAGAATTTAAAATAGAAGATAAATCGAATATTAAAGTATATTTCAATAACCTTGAGTAAAAATCGAAAACACAATGTCAACATTCCGTAACCTTAGAGTAATAACTTGAAAAAATGATTAAAATATTGAAATGCAAAAATATTTACTAAAATAATAAAATATGAATTGTTTCTTTTAAATTTCTATATTTTGTAATACAAAACGTAACGAAAACGTTACATCACCATGGTGTGCGATTTCCGAGACGAGTCAAAAGACGTGGCGTACTAACATAAGTCGAAGCGTTCTGCTCTTTCAGTACAACACCAAATCTCATATAGCTGTAACGCGTGCGAAATTAAACGAAATTTTATCGACCCACACAACCCAAATTAATTCCAATATGATTTTATTCTATTTGATGCGTTGAGAGAAGCATTCAGAAGACGCCCTTTTGACGAATTTCGGCGCAACTGATGCGTCCCTTGATTTTCTACAAAAACTATTTTCCACTGGTCTAAATGAATTTCTGTCCCGGTAAACGATGTTGAAAATACTATAATTTTGTTTCTTTTGTATTTTTATTTTCGTCCTACAAATAATGAAAAATCTGGTGTAAGACAACACACGACTTTCCCTTACCTATTTTAAATTTAATTTGAATTTATTAACGTTAGTTACTTTCCTATGCACCTAAATTGTAAACTCTAAAATTAATTTAAAAGCATAAGTAAATCATCTATTTATAATTTCCTTTATACATGTACTAAGAGCTTTATAATTAAATTTTCAGCTCATTTAAAGCAAAAATAATTTACAGATTTAAATAAAAAGTATTTAAGTACATAAATAATGCACACAAATCACTAAAATATTAATTCATTTTTATTTTGGGTACCATAATTCGAACGGTCACCCATCCAAGTTCTGGCAGACAAAACCTTGCTTAACTCTAGATATTTTTCTCAATAACTCACTTCAACGAATTTTCTTTGAGAAACCTATTAGTTAATGTAATATAGCATAATAGGGGCAAGAAATGTAGCGAGTTTAAAAAAATCGTTAAAGCCGTTTTCGAAAAAATTGCAAAAAAACCTAAAAACAAAAGAATAAATGGTACTTCCGGTCATTCGATTTTAACGAAATTCTTATTAGGAGGTGCTAAGGTGTTAATAAACATATATAAAATTCCACTTTCCTACGACGTTTGGTTTTCGAGATATATTGACCACATGCGTACACAGACACACACACACGCACACACGCACACACGCACGCACGCACGCACGCACGTACGCACGCACGCACGCACGCACGCACGCACGCACTCACGTACGCACGCACGCACGCACGCACGCACGCACGCACGCACGCATACACGAACGCACGCACGCACGCAACACGCACGCACACACACGCGTACACGCGCACACGCGCACACGCGCACACGCGCACACCCGCACACGCGCACACGCGCACACGCGCACACGCGCACAGGCGCACAAGCGCCACGTGCACACGCGCACACTCGCACATGCGAACACGCGCACACGCGCACACGCGCACACGCGCACACGCGCCCACGCGCACACGCGCCCACGCGCCCACGCGCATACGCGCACACGCGCACACGCGCACACGCGCACACGCCCACACACACACACACACACACACACACACAAGCACGCTCGCATGCACGCACTTACGCACGCATGAACGCACGCACTCGAGCGACCGCGCACCACGCGCGCACGCGCGCACGCACGCACGCGTGCACCCACGCACACGCGCACACACGCATACACACGCACGCACAGACCAATTTCTAAAAACATGTTTTTCGGATGCAGGAGACCTGAAAACGTGTATTTCCGCTAAAAACTGTACATCGAAAATTTTGACCGAAAACATGACTACTATATTTCATATAAGTAAGAGAAAGTAAAAATTAATTTCTGTATATGTTTGATTTGCCCTCATAATTAATTTATTACTTTCATTGTGCTTGATAAGTAAAATAGATATTTTCTTCAAAATATTGGAATTTTTTGAGTTTTTTAGTTTAGGCGTTCTTGTTCAGCAACTGAACTAATTTAAATCCTTTAACAACAATGCAAAGGCTTTTCTTCTACTAATTATTAATTGTTTTTTATTTTAGTCGCGTTTAACTCCATATTTAAATTTTTGGTTTATTCTTTGAGCTGCAAACAATAGACCACAGAAGATATTTATTGCATTAATTTCTGTTTTGTTTGCAGCACGACTCTAAGGCTCGTGCTATTTAAATTTTCATTGTGAGATAATACTCACTCGTTTTAAAACTATTTAATCATTCTCGCATTGCACTAATACATGCATTAGAACTGTAAAGATTAGAAAACATGATTTAGAAAATGCATTTAGTTAAATTATGAATTAATATACAATTTTACAATATCATAGATTTATTATATCTAAGAATATGTTTTCATTTCCTGAAAGTATTATTTTGTCAGAACACATACTATTCTCTAAATTAAAGTAATAATATTACACACACTTAATTATTAATTTGGTGATATTGGCGTAAACTGCAAATTTATGTTAATATAATAACTGTTATACCAATGCTTCCAATTTTACCTCGTGGGTTCAGAAGAAACGCGCAAGTGCGCGCGACTGTTGATGTTTAAAAATAGTTTCCAGTTATGCAGATGAACAGTATAAATAATACTATTGAAAGTACACTTTATTCCATTGCTTTCATATTTAATTTAATAAAATAGTTATTAGTAAGTGCGTGAGCAAAATTAAATCAGTCAAATACAGTGTGCATTAATTCATATCCCACCGCAGCAGTAAAATAAGCAGGTTTGCTATATTTTTTTATAATAAAAATTAAAATTTAGTGCAATGAATAAACATACTAAAATAAGAATCCTATTTTTGCTAATCATGTAAATACCGATCTTTTTAGATGAACTACTAAAAATACTTCTCAAAAAGTTATATTTTAATCTTTAATCGCTTTTCTGAAATTAATCTGATACATGCAAATGTATAATGTGTAGAGAGAAGATTTCATCAGTTTTGCAAAATAAATAAATCTTATTTTAAAAAAAATCATTGTTATGAAAACATGTATTTACCAACATTTCATTAATGAATAGTTACACATATTAAATAAAGTCTAAAATGAAAATTTTTGGACTATTTCCAAAACTCATAAATGTACGAAATTTCGAATAAAAATTAAATAAAAAATGTTCACATGTTTAATGATTTTGATAGCGATGGCCGACTGAATATTTTTAAAATTAAGTAATACACGAATATTGCCTGAAGTTAATGTTAGATCAAACAATGGTAGTAATTTAGTGCATTATAAAAAATACAAAAGTGTCATTACTTAAATTTTAAAGATTAAATACGATTTGACTACTTGAACTCTATTAATGTTAATAATCATCTAATGAGAAGCAAGATCCTCGAAACCGTTGTCCCTTAACACCTCGAAGTCGTGTGCATACTTTGGTAAATTCAGCGTTGCTCTTCTATGCATGTACAATATATGTAAATAATTAAAGTTTGAACAAAAATCTTTAATTTATATCGATATTATTAGTAATTTAAAATTTTGTTGCATTTCGTTAAATTTCATGCCAAAAAGTGCCCTCAAATATATCAATTTGTCTAAAGGTACATACTCATTACTGAATAAGTTCAGAACTGTTTTAAATTAACTCTACAAAAAATACGAACTTATGAGTACATCTCTAGTTCCGGTTTATCTAAAGTTTCGATGTTTAAACACATCCTATTAGTCAGTATTTTAATAACTAAACAGCAAATCAGTTCACAGCCTGGATTCTAAATTCTAATGTGGACAAATCAAAAAAAACTCAACTGGTTTTACACTAACTACTTCTAAATTAGCTCCAAATTAGCTCAACATTTTTCTGTGATGAATACACACCTTGATTGAAATAAATGCTAAAATATTTTCCCTTTGTTAATCTATAATTATTTATGCTTAGAATTCTACTAACCTATTGTAAGGAAAAACAAAACTGTAACATATCGTCGCCATTTATTTTTCGGGCTGAGCTCTTGAAGAATCGTTTTTAACTGCTATAAATGAAAGGAAATCAACTTTAGGGTAATTTTGCGTTGTAAATCTACCACGTAAGCGCTTTTCTGCTAGTCTGTACAAACTCATTTGAGAAAATCAAAATAACAACCCCTCTAGAATTAAACATATTTCCATGACTCCACAACTATTTTTCTTCAATTTTGTTCATTAAGAAATTATGTCGTCTGCTGTATTACTTTTTAAATGTTAGGGTGAGTATTTGAAATTTTAAAATATATAACGCGTGCTTACTAAAATTAAGCAGTTGATGACGATAGTAAAGATGTTGAATTAATCTAAGAAGCATACTTTTGGATTTTGTTCCGAACATAATACGATTTTACTTCCATATTCAAGAAGACTTGTTTTTAAATATTTTCCAGCCGAGTTAGAACCCGCGTCCTTTAGTTACAGAGGCATATATGCTAACCATTATACGGAAGTTAATTCAATGCCAATGTACAAAATTAATTATCACAACTATTAGATACATAATAAACATAAAATGTGGATGTTTCCAGTTCAATTTATTAGAATGTTTAAGTAAATTCTCAAGAACGTTCATAAAAAATTAAATTAGGATAAATATACTGTTAACAACTTTTACTCAAATTTTTGTATTATCACTTCAGAGAAAGTTGATTTACACTAGATACGATAATCCCGTAGTATTCTGAAGGTTTTGGTGTATTAATTAATTTAAATTTAGAAATTGGTAGCAAATTCTTTATGTGGTAATTATAGTTTTTTATTAGTCATTTTAGTTAAATTCCTTAATTACCTAATCATTGCTGTTTCGGGGTAGCAATTTTGGATTATTGCAAATTGTATACGAAATAATCCATGATTACGGTTATAAGCTTAAAATATACTACTTTAGTTCTCTAAATTTTAAATTTAAATTACCTAAAAATAAAATGAAATATTTTATTGAAAAACTTGGGTAAGTGTGGCCGCTTTTAAAAAATGTATCCCAGCTGTTTGATTCCCATTTTAATGAAATTTGGATATGTTGTAGACAACTGAAATATGAGAGGCAGTTTTATAGGGAAAAAGCCAACCTCAAAGGTGAACCTCCATGTGACCAATTTGGCAGTTCACATAAAAGCGGTGGACCAATTTGAATGGAACAAACGCCAAAATAATTGCTTTCGTGTTCAATGAAAGCTTAATTTTATTTAACAATTTTAACCTATTTGAAGGGTGGAAATTGCCCTTAAAAAAATTGAAATAGACAAATACTCCCTCGAATATAACTCACACCATGGATAGTAAATTTAAAGTTAACAACACGCCATTAAGCAAATATATTATTTTGTTTACTGTACTCTATTGCATTCTAATGTGCACACATTATATTGCTGTGTGTGGGTAGATAGTAAAAATATAGATTGACTTACTAATATTGTTCCACATACATATATTACAGAATTTCAACAACATACCTTTCAACATAAAATTGTGTCAATGTGTGTATATAACATAAATAATATACATATTAGCATAACAGTGGAAAAACGCTTACAAATTAACCAGATTTAAGGGCTTATTTCAAAAAGTATTAAACGTTTTTTAATCCCACAGTATTATCACATAATATTGTTTGTAGATAAATATTAATAGGTTTAATTAAAAGGGTTCTTTTCCCCTTCGTATTTGATTATGATGGTGTATTTATAATATAATAAATATGTTTGTCATTTGAAATTAGAAGAAATATATAAAGTACATCAATTAATTGCGATTTAACGTTCAACATAAGATTATTTTCTCATGCAATTCCAAAATCACTTAATTTTAACATGCTTTATAACATATTTTTTTAAAGTAAATTGAGTTATATTAGGGGAGTATTTATCTATTTCAATTTTCCTTAAGTTGAAAGCGTTGAAAGAAATTAAACAGTTACTTTAGCGTTAAGTGGAATATTCGTGTGCGTACTGTGACCTTCACAGATGGTCTGATTGGTCCTAATTCAGGAAGTAACGTCTTTTCAAAGTAATTAAAAATGTACCTGCTGCCAATCAAGCGTTAGTACTGGCTGCATAGGAAGTTCCAGGAAAGGTTTCTTGTATCTCTGCTAACCACGAATTACATACGTTTTTTCCTTTAAATATAATGAAAAATGAAACGTTTAGATCTAGCAGCGAAACCGCTAACAATATGGTAGCGTTTTCCTACCTTTTTTGTGAGCTTGGCTTTTCTTCTACCCCTGCAAACTTATTTTATAAGAATCGTGAGCCAAAGACGTTTCGTCATAATTCCACACTGATTTCGGTTTGTGGTGAAGATTTAGGTGGCTCAAAGTTACGTATAATAAATCAAAATATTCGTGGATCATAAATGGATCAATCTTCTGTTTTCGCGAATATTCGACTACCTGTGATTTTTTAATGGTCAGATTGTGTATTTGTTTTTCATCTGAAGAACGGTTCCTTTTCAAGAACATTACTTTGGAAGGGGTTTTTAGGTATGTTATTTTTAATGCCGAAATATGTTACAATATTTAGCATATCTGTGCACGAAATACCAAACCCACCCTATTCCATAATTTTAAAACTTCGGCCAATCGTTGTTCATCTTTGATTAGATTGGCTTGGGCTATGCTGTGCCTTTTTTACTCCTTTCATCACGAGTACCATTCGCATGGTAAATCAGTGTTGTTTTGAGGACATTATACAATTTATGTGCTCGTCAGAGCAGTTGATGTCCTCCAGAGAGTAATGTGACGCTCTGCCCGTTTTACGTTTGTAATTTCTAACCATGGCAGGGTCTATTAATAAAATGATTATTATTGTAAAGTTTTTGCAGTAGCGGATTCTGATTTATCCCTTAAAATAAATTCCACCAACCCCAACATGGCATTTTATGGAGGCAAGTGTGCCCCAAAATGTAAAAATTATTTTTAGAACAACATTCGAGATTCCAGATATTATCTAGTAAATCACAACCTTTAAGATATATACTACGAATAAAAACACTGGAATTACTGCAGAATTAGCTATGATTGTAATTAAAAAACAAAAAGCACACGAACTCATGCCACAAGTGCACGAAGACAGTCACAAGCGCCTCTCAAACAATTCTTTTCAACAAATTCTTACTTTTAGATACCGGTGGAGAAGTAAATTACAACACCCTCCATAATATGGCGCCACAATTGGCTTTATAGAAATTTAATAAGTAATAGTCACACCTGCCCTAAAATCACACTTACCCGAGTTTACTTTACATAGCACAGCAAAAAAATTGGGATGCACAAATGAATTCGTAACGCTTGAAATTAATCAACTTTAACTGTAATTTAAATACAAATCCTTTACTCGTCACATTGGAGTTTACCGTGAGAAATACTATTTAACAGGACGCAGTGTTATGTTTGCCTATTTTGGGATACCCTATATACCAGAGTGCGTTTTTATATTCACGGAATGGGGGGGCTAAGGAAGGTAAATAAAAGCAGATAATTATATTTCTTTTTCAATATATTCTCTCTTCACTCTAATACATTTCTCAGTAATTAGTAATTAATTAATTTATACCTGTGAAAAAAAATTCATTTTTGTCCTCAAAATACGCTGAAACTGCAGTTTTTATTTCATCATCGGACGAAATTTTTTTGCTTGAAATTCTTTCTTCATATTCGGGAACAAATAGTAATCGCTGAGGGCCAGGTCTGGAGTGCAGGGTCGATGATTTAATTCCTGAAAGCCTGCCTTGTGCAACTCGGCTTCGATGAACGGGCGCGTCGTCGTGCAAAAGCAACACGCCTTTGGCAAGTTTTTATTTTCTCTTTTTTTTGATGGAAACCCTTAATCGTTCTAAAAGTGTGGCATGAGATTCTCCCTTTATAGAGACACCATTTTCTTTGTAGTCGATTAGCAGGATTCCTGCAGTATCCCAAAATATGGTCGCAAGGAGCTTTCCAGCCGACTAGTGCACTTTAAACTCCTTTGGCAGGAGTGCACCTTTTTTATGCCACTGCATTAAATCTTGTTTGGGTTTAACAACATAGTGATGAACTCACGTTCCATCTCCCGTAACAGTCAGATTTAATACTCCATCCTGGTCTTCACTGCATATCTTCAAAAACGCTCGTGAACATGCCATTCGTTCGTGTTTTTGAAATATTGAAAATCTTTTCACGTTCTAACTGGTTTAAATGACAATCACTCAAACACTACTAATTCAATCAAGCAATAGCAATATTTTAAATGATGCTGGAGTTCCCAGACCTTGTCCTCTGCCTCCGTGCTGAATGTAAACTTGACAGGATTGTTTTCTTGTGCTGTGTCTGTACAACTCCCTTCTTGTGGGCGTGTTCCTTTTTACGGCTCCTCTTCAAACACCACAAGGATGTCCGGGAGCCTAATGAGGATTTTTCCGATGCCATCGCCGAAGTTTATGGCATCTTTTGTTGCTTCTATCATGATGCTGACCACCTAGATCAGCTTCTTGATGTCGAATACTAATTCAATAATGACGCGGTTAGGTATTTATAATAATAAGACATCAAATTAAACGTTGCAATTGATTTACCAAGCCCCGCCCCTCAGTAATCCCTCCATTCCGCGAATATAAAAACGCCCCTTCGTATAACATTAATATTATTCCCAATTTTTTTAGACATCTTATTATTTCCGATTTTATTTAAAATTTCTGATTACATCTTGTTGATGTATCGATTTAACTTAACATTTTAAAAAATTCTGCAAGATTTGATACGCAGCATGCTTGTTAGATTGTACTCAACTTAGATACAATCAAGTTTAAAATCACGTTTTAATAAAGATACAGTGCTGCTCAAGAATCCACTTCTATCTACAACGCAAATTGCACGGGTCATTATCTCGTTTGCTTTAATATTATTTTGAGACATTATCCCAATTATCATTGGCCTTAAGTTAGCCAGATCTGCAAAAGAGGATATTTTTATTTCCCGGTGCTAATACAACTTGCGTAAAAACATAAGTCAGTCTGAATTTAGGTTACAACTTCCTAAGATTTCACCGTTAAAATTGACCGTTAGATTCTTATATAAATGGCAATTTTAATTCACTTTGAACTGTGTTGTTGCGTAAACAAGCATACTCCTTTGCAGATCTTGACAACTTATGACTAGAAGACATTAAGTTGAAGCTTCTATTTTTTTACGATAAAAATTTGGGAAACTTGTTAAGTTTCAAATTTTACGGTATGGAAAACAAAAACATTCAAGTTGCAATGGTATCATAGGCATAGGAATAATGAATAATGAATTACAAAGAAAGAAATACCTAAAAATATTTAACAATTAGATATGAAACCTAAAAAGGCACGTTTAAATTATTAAAATGTACACAACGTAACTAATTTCGAAATATAAAGCACGCGACAGAAAGACAAACGATTATAAAAGCAATGTTCCTGGCAGCCCTGGCATACAGTTACTTCACATGTCTAAGCAATTTTGTCAGTATAGCATAATGAACTAGTGGACCGGTGTGCAACGTACGTTCGCCCTTATAGCGCATTACAAAAATTACGGTTGTATCGTGCCCAACTAGATTTCACCAAACGAAGGAAATCAATGGCATCGTACGCGGACAAGAGACTCCAAGGACTACTGGAAAGACACAGTCAACTGCCAATCACACTTAATCCCCATCCTAACATATGGCGAGGAAATATGGTGTGATGTGTCACAAGACGAAATTGCAATAACGCATGTGGCAGAAACACCAGTGTTTTAGCAACGGCCGGCAAAGCTACAGTGGAGCAAGGCGTAGTTCTCCTATACTGCGAAGCTAAACACTGTCGAGAAAATAGGTCTAAATCAGTAAATTTGGGCGCCACTGTTTTCAAGACCACTGCAGGCAGGTAATGTTTGAAGAACACCCTGTATATGTCATGATATATTT
>JAHWXV010032722.1:0-10460 GCA_024586415.1 Phrixothrix hirtus
ATAATTAAGCTTCCGTTTTCTCAGTTTTCTCATAATTTAAAAATGTACCATTATTATCGCACTTAGGTGTGACCAAACACGAAAGGTTAAAATTTATTTAGTTATGTCATGGTAAAAGTGTAAGAATGATTCAAGTGTAATACTTACATAACATACAAGAACGTATTGAAAAGACAACCTATTGTTTCTTTTTATTACTTTAATTATAATCTGCTGCAACGCTTAAACGAGTTTCATCTGTATCTTTTCAAAAAGACAGGTATGAGATTAATCCTTTGTATGCGGTTGAAAGATTTTTATTTAGGTGTTATTTTTAAATGCTTTTTTTAATGTTATTAATTGAGAAGGACGTACTGAATCTTTGTCTTCTTAGAAACCATTAATAACGTTTAACATGAAGACTATCGTTTATAGTATGAATAAAAACGGTTTACACGATTGCATATTGACAGAACAAAAATAAAATAGCAGTAATGCATTTCTTGAATGTAACATGTACTATGTATGGAACTTTAATTATTTGCTGCTAAGTAAAAAGCGATACACGTTAAAACATTTGCATAACAATTTATACTTAACCTGTTTTATTGGAAATATTTAAAATATTACCTACCTACAAATGTCTTATTTTTAGTTTTTGTTACATGCAAAAAGCTAATTGTTAATGAAGAATGTTTAAAATGGTTGTGCATTAAGAGAACCGTTAATTTACTTCAGTTAGAGGTAAATTGATTATTTTGTGAGTTAAAGTTAAATTCTGCTTGGTTACTAGTAGAAATTTGTTGAATTTTGGCAAAACCTAAATATGTATTAATTTAAAAATTTTCTATGTTGTGTTTTTTCCTGAGAGTCCATTATGAATGCACTTAAAGAAAATTGCACACACTTAATTTTAAACATTTTTACATAAAATAAAAGTTCTAGAATTAATACACAAATTTTCTGACTTTTCCACAACTTTTCTAAAAATGTTTATTTCTTTGCTATTTGACGGTAATTCAGCTTTTCTCGCCTGCTGGCTACCCGAATGAAGCAGATCGTAAAAGTTTGGTTTCGTAGGAGTTATTTCTATATATTTTATTTTTTACACTTGCTTCAAGGATAAAATAAATTTTATTTTGTAGTGTATTTAATACTGCTTAAATTTTTGAATATTTCAGGCATTTATGAAATAGCTTATATTAAAGACTTTTTAATAAAATTAGCGGTAATAATAATTTAATTCGTCATGTTGCTATTATTGAACATTACATATCCATTGATACCCGAAGTGTTACCTAATAAAGTATGACTGACCTTTCTTATTCTTAAGTAATAATGTTTAACAATGTGCTTCAAGTTTCTTTAAATTGTCATGTAAAATTGCGTGAGCTCATCAATAAGCAATGCTTTAGGGTAGACAAACTTGCTCTATTCTTTAGGTTAAAATAAAAAAGAAGCAATAGGTAATAAGAACAATTATTATTAATTCATTCCTTCTTTAGAATGTAGAATAATAATTATTATAATGTCTACTGCAAAATATTTAATTATAGTGAATGATTTAAATTATGCTATTTATGCAATTTCATTTATCATTGGGTTTTTATAATGATTACAATGGTTTTACGGGGGCTGTTCAATAAATCACGTAAAAATAAAACAAGCAGTTGTTTTTCAATGTAAAAACTTTTTTCTTTCAGCATGGTCTTTCTTCCACTCTACACCTATTCCAACGATATTCAAGATGTTTAATAAGATTTGTTAAAGTCTGCAAAATACCCGTCTACTTCGACGATCACTCTTTCATTTGATGAAAATTTCTTATTAGCTAGTTTTCATTCGGGATAAGAAATAACCAGAAGGAGCGAAGTCGAGTGAATATGGCGCATGTGGAAGCATTTCGAATGCAATAGCTGAATAATGTCCTGGAGAAACAAACTTCTTTCTTTGCTAAAAACGATCGATTTTTAGACGTTTTCGTTCAACTAGTCCAAAAACGACGAATAATACTCTCCTGCTATTGTTCTACCTTTTGAAGGTAGTTAATGAAGATTATTCCGCATTTTTCGATGCGCTTGAAGCAGCTTCTAAACATTGTATCGATTGATTTTTGGTTTCTGGAGTGTAGTGGTAGATCCTAGTCTCATCATCAGTAATAAATCAACGTAAAGATTCAGATGTATTATGCTTAAATAGTGTCCGGCAATACTCGTGATTCGTTGAATGATTACGTTTTTGGTCCACTGTTAACAAACGCGGCACCCCTCTTGCAAATAGCTTTGAAAGCACCTTTACTCGATGATCTGCCAATACCGTGTCATGCAATTCTGTTATCATTTCTGGTGTGCGGAAATCTTTTGACCTGCCAAACCTCTCAAAATCGCGAACGCTCGTACGACCACAATGAAAATCATTAAACCACTTGGAAGCCTTTTGGTTAATGGTGCTGAGTCCGAAGCTCTTGTTTTGTTTCTGTTATAGTTTTTCTACGTAGAAAAATTAATATTTAATAAGAACTAGGAAATGACTATAAATGCTTGGTATGATGTCATCTAGACTAATGTATTTTAACAAAGTAATATTGATTTTATTCTGGTAGCGCTATCTTTTGAATTTTTACCTGATTATTGAGTTAGCCTCGTACATCAATAAGGTAAAACGTAAGTCTTTACTGCTACCAATAACCATCGTACTATTAAGAATTAAAATATCAATCTCACCCATGATTTATTTTATTTCCTAAAAATTAAATTCTTTTTATTACAAGTTACATCTTTCGCCATTTGATTGGCGTCTTCAAATATTCATTCAAATTCTTAACATGGACAAATATTTAATTTGCCATTTTCTTTTATTTATAACGAGCATTACTTATAAGTTAAGAATAATTAACTTTTAGATCTTGCTGTTTCTAAAATAATGAATTGAGTTCCATTGATGCTCTAAATTTACAATGATTAATATAATTGTAATTAATTATTTTCTCGAAGCAATTTATTCTCAATATATAATAAAAGATGTAAGTTATTTATTTTAGTTTTTTATTGAAAATACAACATGTTCCAAGTAATTTTACCCAACCATCAGGTATATACAATTTTTTATAATTAAGAATTTAATTAAAACTAAAGAAAAGAATAAAAATTATTAGTTTGAGATCGGATTTTATAAAGATTGACTTACCAAAATAGTTGTACATGGTTTATAAATATTAATTAATTTTGTTTAGGTGAAGATAATAATTTTTATAGTGTAATTTTGTAGTGAATAAAAAAAATTTGAAATGAAATTCTAATTAATTAATTGTCAACATATAACATTGAAAGACTAGGACTGAACAAGTACTGGAGTAAAATTTTGAAAAAACACAAAAGAATGGATTAAAATATTTAAAGAAAAGCGTCGGATTTAGGACAAAAATTTATTACGTCCCGATCACTGCAGAATATGATTTAAAAACAAGTGTTTTGTAATACTTTCAGAAACTGAATCAATGCATCTCTACCCCTAATATAGTCATAAAAAAATAAAATATGTAGATCTCTCCGGTAAGGTAAAAATTGAATTTTGAAAAATTCCTCAATTATTATTTGAGAACTACTGGTCTTCCAAACTAATATTTATCATTTGTTGTTGTTGAATGAGTTAAATGAGTTCACGCGTACTAAATATTGAATTTCATTCCTTGGTGCGCGTTTTTAAAGAAATTAACATTAATAATTGAGTGGAAGAATTTAATCACTTAGTTATGGTTCATAGTCTTATATAATCGCACTAGTTATAACGAGACCTCGCAACTATTAAATGTTCATTTTAAGGAAACCAAATAAAACAATTTTAATTAGTTTAATTTATATTAAAATACAATATTTCGACTCGTTGTATTATAGCCATTATCAAGCGATCTACAAAAGATTAGATCTTCTAAAAATAATTATTTGCAATATGGGAGTTACAATAAAATATTAAATACGTTACAATATAATTGCATAGTGACATCTACTCAACTCAAATTGGAATTAGCGTAATATTGACATTCAAAAAGGTAGAGAAAACTTTTAACGAAGACGCGAATTTTAAAAATTTGAGCACTGCTTAATAGACATATGAAAATGTGTCTTCGCTCCACAAAATGGTCTACGTTGAGTAGGTATATGGCAACTTTGTCGATTTAAAAAGTTTCATATTTTTGTATGTCTTTTCCCCAGTGCTCGAATTTTTAAAATTCGTGAGTTTGTTAGAAGTTTTCTCTATCTTTTTGAATGTTTATATTAAGTACATTAGTTTCAGCTAACTTACTTTTTGTTTTTTTGTAAAAAATATTTTACAGTAAATCTCCTGATTTTATTTTAATGAACTGAATGTACTAGTTTTCATATTATAAATACAAGTAATTAATTTTTATAAAGTCACTTTAGCAGAATTTTAAAATATTTAATGTTTTTAGCTTAGCTTTATAATAGCTGGAATTTAATCAGCCGCAATATTGCACATAAATTTAATTAATTGCAACGCCCTCTTACAATTAGCGCGATTTTATAAGATTATTAATATTACTAAGTAATCCCTTGACTTTCTAATACATTTAAAACTCATTTTACAAGTAGTTGTAGTCGCATGTCATAGAGAATTGTTTCCCCATAATAAGTCCTATGTATATTAGTAAAATTGTTCAAAAATGTTATTCGTTATTAAAACATTTCGTACGTATTGCGCGAGGGTCTAGTTTTTCAAAACCTAACTTTTTAATACATGAAACTCGAGAAGTGACACTTCTGTGCCCTTTTGTGGCTGGTTTCATTGACTGTGAACTTGTAGGCCTTTTAAATTGGTTTGCAAAAATGACGTGAAATTCAAATGTTAATTAGCTTTACTTTTTCGCTTAATATGTTGAATAGGTATTTTTAAATTAGAACGTAAAAGACAAATATAACACAAGATTCAAAAAAGTATATGTATAGCCGTAAATATTCAACTTAATCTCTATGTTTCAATTTCAGATTCAAGTGAAAAGTAAAATTATTATTCGATATTACTCGATAATAAAGTTGAAATTGTACCATTTCAAGATATTTTATCCATTTCAATATGTTGTTACGTTTCAATTGTAAAATTAGTATAATTGAGTTTTTCATTTTTAATTTGTATTTTAAAACAATATTGCAACGATTTATTCAATTACAGGGTATTTCAGATAAGATGACATTCCTTTTAGGGGATGAAAGGAGATAATACAGACACCACAATATGCGTAAAATTGAAAATAATAGGATTACCAAAATATCCTTTTTTGAATAATAGCGAGTTGACCATGATCTAAAATGACGATTCTACTGCACATGCTTTCAAATACGACAAATAAGGTCCAGTAAGTGCTGACTACTAAATAAACATTTCCGTAGTAACGCAGATATTGTGCGTGTTTCTTTTAAATTTTGAAACATACGCATATAAACAAGGCTGTAAGATGATATACCTTTTTTAAATTTCATTAACCGATATCTTGGTAAACAAAATTATGAAAATTGCAAAATTCATTTTGTTACTTCTAAAAATAAACAAACAGTTAAATTTTCATCTCAATTAAGAGGGTCTCGTCAATAGTAATTTAAATTAGAACACCATAAAACTATTTTTTATTAGCCATTGTATTTTTATTTTAAGTGTAGGATGGTGTCACAGAATTTCAGAAAAGAAAATCGATTTTTAGGCGTACAATTGGAGTGCCGTTTAAAAGAGATCAATAAATAATTGATTAAATTGCTTTTGTATTTAAACACGCTTTCTTAGTATTACGCATGACTAAAAACTATTTTTATTTGTCAGTTATTAATAAATAATTTGCTCAATATTGTTTAAAAAATTATTTATTTATACTAAATTATCCCAATTGTGTAATTAATACAGCAAACAAATTGAATTCTACCTGCTACAACTGTAAAAGCGGAGCACATGTTACTGTAACTTGATGCGTTAGCTGGGTCAGTTATAATTTTATGAATGATTTAACAGTTTAGTATACAATCATAGGTGACTCGTATATAATTACAAAAACCGACCTTTTTGGTAATCGCAATTGCTTTTAATTTTACGTATATTATGGTGTCTATGATCTCCTTTCACCCCCTAAAAGGAACGCCATATTTTGTGAAACACCCTGTATTATACAAACAACAACAAGATTTATGGCTTTAAATACGATAGTCTCATCTTATCATTACTTCTATTATATCAATTCTATTGAGAGTTTCTATAAGCATTATCCTAACGTTACTTGAACCTGATGATATTCAAATTAATTTTGGTAAACTTTTCAAAATTACTTTCAAGTGATAGTCAATACTTTTTTCTTAAACTAAATTTACAGAATAATAATTACTTAAAGCCATTCGTTCATCAACTTTCATTGTTTAAATTTCAGAAATTTGAATTAATAATTATTACTTTTGAATGTATAGCCGAAACCTTATCTCAATTCGTTTTCCTCCGGCTAGAGCGCGCAATGTCTGCTGGAAAACACTACCAGGATGCTTTTAATAATATAAATTATTTTCCCGTTTGAATATTCAATTATTAATTATAATCACAACGATGTTTTTAATTCTACGTTATTAATTTTATTTTAATTGTTCTATGAATTATTTAGATGGATAAAAGTAATTGACTTATTTGATTTGAAAGTATCTAATATTTATGATTTAAATTAATTCATTTCCCGTGTAATAAACGGGGCATATATAGTGTAAGATTAGTATAAAACTTTGGTAAATTCTTTAATTTATCTTCGTTGGGCCATTTTAGCCGTATTTTGGCATTTTATATTCTGCACATCGCTACAATCACATTTGACAAAAAGTAGTGTTAATAAAATTATGAACCTATTTTCTTATAAATTGAACTCTACCTCTACAATCAATTTAATCGGTACTAATATCAATTATTGCTGTTGAGTTGCTCCTGATTATTAGGATAGAATCAATCAAATCCCACCTCGCTAATTTTATTAATTGACATTTCTAATTTCGTAATTTTGATTTAGATTTAATCTTTTATTATATTTAATTCAAATTTTTGGTTTGTAAATTCTAAGTTATTTTTTTAATAATTCAATATTTTCTGTTTTTCCTTTATGATTACAAATTTTATTACCATTGTTTAATCTTAATTAAATATCTTTTTTAATTTAATTCTTGACTTCAAAATTAAATTTTATTTAATTTGTAATGCGACAAAACCTTTTAATTGTTCTACCTTGTGAACACATTACGAATTATGGAGAATTATATTGGGAAGGAGATGTGTTTGAACATAGAAAATCAAGCACTAGTTCTGTGCGAGGACCTGGGCGTGATTCTATATCAATTACTGTTAATTTGATTAATACTCATGCCGTTGTCATTAAATTTAGATAAATATTTATACAGTACAGACTCTTTATTCCGAACTAATTAAACCATGGGTTTAAAGAGATAAGTCTGGATTGGCGATATTTCGAATTACTGGATAGTGAATACATATTAGATTTTATGTGTTACGGAGAATTAAAGAAAACTCTAACGATAAAACAAAAACGTTATCTTGAAATATATTTATCAAAAATAAAAACGAAAAACATATTAAAAAATGTATAAATTAAATGTACATTTCAATAATCCAAAAAGAAATCGATGGGACGTGTTTGTTTTCTGGTTTCTTTTATGACCCATTTCGAATGTGAGCGACATTATTCTCACAAACCCATCTTCAACACGTGGCGAAACATTTCACAGCTTCTCTATGCTTAACAAGCTTAACTGTTGGAATTTCTTCATCGTTTTCTTGATTATCTATATCCTTTTCTTTTTCTATATCAAAAGCGACTTCATCAATTATTTCTGTTTCAGTAAAAAATACTCTATCTTCATTTTCCCCTTGCATTCTGGTCTGACACAGTTTCACAAATTTTTCCAAACATTTCCTTGATTTCAGTCTGAATTTTATTGGATGTAAGGAATGTGTTTAAAGGCAAATCATCTTTACCATCAAAGCCTTCTTCAGTCTGGTCATTGTTCACAACTTTTTGTTCAGTAGTTAAGTTGGGACAAATATTTTTCCAGAACTTTTTGAACAGCCTAGTTTTTACTCTTTGTCAGGCTTTGTCGAAAAAAAGACCATGTCTTATAAATTTATTGCCTAAATGTTTGCGCAATATCATCATCAGATTCAACAATTTGCGAGACAAGTTTCTTGCGATAATTAAATTTAATAGACCGAATCACATGTTGGTCCATGGATTGCAGAATCGGTGCACAATTTGGTGGAAATCCATGCTGAAAATTTGTTTCCCATCATACATTAATTCTAAATAATCGGGATGGCCAGGAACATTATCCAAAAGTAACACGGCTTTCTTAGGTAATCCCAATTCCTCCATTTTGTTTTCTACCGACGGCACAGAGTGAGAATAAAACCAGCGTTTAAACAGATTATTTATCACCCAAGCTTTTTTGCTCCCATATAAAAACTGGCAGTTACAAGAAGCACATAATATTTTTGACTTTTCCAAAACAAAAAACAGTGGTTTGTGACTTCCTGATGCGTTTGTATATAGCATGAAAGTTATCCTTTCTTTACTTAATTTTCTTCCAGGCACCGATGCTTTAGATTTATTAACTAATGTTTTTTTGGACAACAAACCTCCAAAAAATCCCACTTTCGCCCCTGTTGTAAATTTTATGAGAAGTTAGTCCTGATCTCTCAGTTGTTTTTGAGAATTTTAATTTAAACTGTTCCACTATACTAAAATCACAAGACAGCTTTTCTCCCTAAACAATTTATTGGCGAATTATATATCTCTTTTTGAACTTCTGCAACCACCCACCACTAGTGTTAAAGTCCTTAATACGTAGCTTCATAGAAAAAATCTAGTTTGTCTCCATAAATCGAGCTATCTCTAGCACGCTGTTGTAAAAACCAAGTATAAAGGGCGCTTTCTATATTAGGTTTACATGCCTTCAGAATTTTTCCTTCTTCAGGTCCATTTTCAGAAATAAAAGCGACAAAATTAAAAATTTTCTCCTGTTTTTCTTAATATCCGTAATAGCAGATTTTCCAACGTTATAAATTTTAGATAATTTAGATGTTGGTTCGTCTTCAACTAATTTATTTAGAAGCGCTACTTTTTGCAATACGGTTAATGTGTGGTATTTTTTTGTGACATGTTTGCACGGTACTAATATTTCAACTAAAAACGATGTAATTATTAAAGCTTCCAGCTAATAAAAGGGATTTCATCGAAACGGCCAGTAGAAAGCTAGCAGCACTTTTACTGTGCCCGTCGACTCTACAATTCGAACGATGTCCGTTAAGCCACACTTTGTTCATGTTATAGAGTATTGTTCGGACTATCGATTTGGATCTTGTTATTTCGGATTACTGGATGTGCGGATTAAGGCAAGTTTGGATTAAATAGTCTATACTGTAATTACATGTGGTATCTTATTGGTCGATGTTGTTTACCAAATTTTTTTATAAATTGAGCATATTGTTGCTAAATTTGTTATATTTAAATCAATACACGTTAGTCACTTTTAAATATAATATTATTTACTGTTGCTGTGCAAAATGCATTTTCATTCTGCTCATAGATATCAGTTTCAAATTTTTGATCTTTTTTTGGTATTATTTACGTTCCAGATAATTATTGTAATTAACCAGGTACCCACAAACTGATATCTATTAAAGCAGAATTCACATCATACCGAAGCTTACTGAAATTATCCTTATAGCCGAGTTTATAATCTATTTGCTATGATAGATTATTTCTTCTAAACGTTACACTTTTTCTTCTTTTGGGGAAGTAGTGAAAATTAGCAAGTTATATTTCTGAAAATTTGTATAATTAAATGTCTTCCTTTTTTAAAATTTATTATAAATTTTATTATACAAATTTTACAATTGAAAAGTAATAACCTATTACATTGTAACAAGCATTTTCCAGAATTATTAGAAATTTATTTAAGACCACTTTTAACCATCAAACTAGGTAATTAATTACTCTAACTTTTTTAAGTTGTTGATTACATATGCTTTAAAAGTCGTATCATTTAGATAAAGCCAAACAAAAGTCGGAAGCTATTACATTATATTAATTTTTAAAAATGCATGGCCATATAAAAATGTAGCTTATTAATCAATTAATTAAAAAGATAATACCACATATCAAATTTTTATTTTATTGTAACGAAACTAGTTAATTGTTTTACAATGTTTATTTATTTTCACTGAAATTATAATTATTTATATGTACACTAATTTATTTAAATATTTAATTATTTATTTTACAATCCACTAACAGCATACATTTATGTCTATTTATGTATACTTATACTAATATCACTAATGAACAGTGCAAGATTCTAATAAAAACTAAACTAGGAGAATTTAATATGCTGCTTATATAGGAAAGATAAATTCTAGAAACAATAGAAATAGAATAT
>JAHWXV010032728.1:0-36968 GCA_024586415.1 Phrixothrix hirtus
TAAAAGCGCGAATTAAATATTCCTCCGGTGCACCGGGTGTTGCACCGGTGCACCGGAGGAGGGGAGGAGTGGATTAGAACTCTCCTTCTTCCCCTACTTTTGTCAAAGTATATTTCTGGAATTATGTGTTATTTATCCCTTCGGAATTAATAAATTGACAAAGCTTAATTTTATGTTTATTTAAGATAATTAATATAAAGAATTAAAGGACTATAGAAGTATAAACCGTGTGATAAATTATTTCAAAGTTAACTAAACTATGCGTTCTAATTTTCCAAAGTTATATTAAAAAAGAGTACGCTAACGTGGAGCTATGCTCTAGTAAATATCTTCTAGATCATTTCGTAGAAAAGAAAGCCAAAAAAGATAACAGAGGTTGGTGTAGGTAGGGTATGCGCAGTGTTGCTAAGCTCCTAGGACAGAAAGATCCCTTTATCAGAGCAATGATTAACTTTTGTTTAATCTAATAAATTAATAAGTCTTCGCCCAATTTATTAGATTAAATATGAATACGCCCAATTTCTCATATTATTTAACTTTTTGTTATTCAAACAAAGTAAGATTAATCTCCAACTTCAAGATTTACATTCCAAACCAAAACAGGAGGATTGTAGTTGCACCCATTAGATGATGTATTCTTAAATTTAAAACCAATTATGGGACATTATGCTTTATAAAGGCATGTTCCCCGCCAAACTGTTTCACAATTAAAACAAACCATTAGATCCAGAAGGGAGCGATTTCGATATCAGTGAATTAAAACGAAGGATCAGGAAGAAAAGTTTCTTAAACCAACGGTTCCGAACCAAGCGATTCCAAAGCACTATAAAAGGATTTTAGTTTAAGATAATAGATAATTTCATGTAGCTGATGAAGCTTATTCTGCAGAGAAACGTCGTATTGTATTAATTTTGTAAAGTAAAATTTTTTAAATAGAAAAATTTTTCAATCGGAATTATTTTAATAACTATCGACTGGCTTTCCCTATAAACTAAAATAATATAAATTACTATTCAAGCTTACGGAAAGAATTTGCAATTATTTGTTAATTCTATATTTATTTACTATAAAAGGAAAAAGAATACTATAATAGAACATTCGCTTCAACGAGGACCTTATTATTTAGTACTTACCTTGTGGGGAACACTGGTTCCCGAAAATGTAACACTATTTAACGTCATCACATTTGCAATTCAAATGAACCCTTCGAAACTATATCGAACGTCTACCACTATAAAGAGAAAGCTAATTGCAAACCCAAGTTGGCGCGACACCGTCTGTTCGCAAAAACTACTGTCTCAATCGTAATCGACAACAGTAATCAAACAACTTTAAATGAAATGTTATAACGTATATAAACAAGGGGAATAATTGAGTGAAAATGTACCTTAATAACTATTTCAAAGTATTAAATGTAATTTTATCTTCAAAAATAAATTATATGTAAATTTAAAACATTACAGCATATTTATTTAAAAAATGTTTAGTGCAACAGCAACTCCGGCTAGCTCAATTTTAGCGTTGAATAAATGCTGCAATAGCGGCATGCATAACGTAGTTATCAAACGTATTTTTAATACATCTACGGTATGTGAAGGTTGATGCGTCCATAGAAGCACATGCCACTCCATACCGTTACAGTGTACCACACAATGAACAAATTTAATGAATCTTCCTGCGCTTTCATTGCGATACTTGTTGCGGTCCATACTTGTACACATTGAATATACGCTATACCTGAATTCATCGATGAATTGAAAGAATCCCTATCCTTCGACCTAAGTCATACCCTCTGGTGCCCATTTAATTTCTCCATGATGAGAGAGAAATAATCAACGTAAACGTCTTCTCAGTTTCGACTGAAGCTTTTATTACAGTAGGTTGTTGAAATCTTTGATCTAAGTGACTGCATGCTACAATGAAATAAAATCAAACCCAAGTCTTAGAGGGCGTTATTGATGCAATATGGGGACATTTCTCTAAACCGAGAATGAAGTCGATTTGTAGAACTAACAGACATATTGAAACTTTTGGCCCCATTGCATTCCGACAGCTTCGTCCTTTGAAGTTGATTTATAACGCTGCATAGCGCACTCATATAAAAGAAATGTGTTCTACCGCCGTATCCGAGTCGTACCATAACTACGAAAACAGCATTTGGTAATAGGACAGGGCCATCCTTAGTAATGCATATGAGTAGATAATCAAAATATTTTATGTCCATATTATGAGCAATAAACTTTTTATGCCTTAGCAGCATTGCCAATTTGCATATGTTCTTCAACTTATGCGGTACAGTGTATTTTAACACGAAGTTACCTTTTTTGTGTTAATTTTGATAGGTCGTTTCTTCGAATATTATTGTTTTGAAAACAAATTAAAGAATTACCTTAACAATAATAAAATAGCTTAACTTTGGTTTTCACAATTAATAAACGCTATTTGTATTAAACACGTATAGCTGCTAAATTAGGCTTAGGCTAAATGGAAATTTCACAATTGGTATTACTTATAACCTTTTCATTCTAATACTTCAACACTTTGTAAAAATAGAATATCATGTATAAATATTTCAGCGGTTTTTAGTATGGTATTAATCTCAATGTCAATGCTACCGTTACTTTTTCTTTGTATTTGCATGTACACGGCTGTCAATAATATTAATCAAAACTGTAACCTAAGAACCCACAATAACTGATATATATATATACTGTATTTAAGCTGAGATAACGATTTATGTGTACGTACTACGGTCATGTGAGTATTGTGAATTATGCAAATTGAACTAAAATATAATTCATGGTAATTAAAGCATATTTTTCGTTTGACATTTTAATTTGGCTTGAAAATATATTTTCAGCTGGATTATACACTTTAATAAATAATGTAGTCGGCCGAATTGAATACAGCCATTTACTTAGTATTTTTGGAAATGCAAGATCCATTCGCTATTCATAAATAAACCACGCTATACATTAAAAAATTGAATTACGTGCTCCTTTAATCGTAAAAGTAATATGTATAAAAATATTTATAAATGGTGCATACTAATGTTGCCACCCTCCAAGCCTTATTATCAACAGTAAATGATTTTCTGGTACGAGCTTTGCAAGACTGATAATTTGTCTCGATATTACGTTGATTTTAATAAATATGGTCCTTATTTATCTGTAAATAAATTTAACTAGCACTGTAGAAATGAACTACAAATTAAATGAGAGTTACTCTGTCTGAAATTTCCAATTCAAAATTTGGTTTAGAGATATTGTTATCTTTTAATGCATTAGTATAAATAGTAACGACATGAAATAGATCTGAGATTTTACTTTCAAACTGGTAAATTATTATTTTATGAATTGTCTTTAAAGTCCGAAGGAATTTCGGTTTAATTGGTTAGAAGTTGTACAAAATGGTGTACGTTGGCAGATGGTGATATAATTCCATTATAAATATGTCAGTCTATAGATTGTTTAATACTATGAATAGTTAGTTACAACTTTTTAGTTTCAGTATCACATACATATTAATTTAAATTTATTATTTAAAAATTTGTTAGTTAAGCAAAACGTTACAATAAAACTTGCCGCCTTGAAGGTTTTCAAGATACCCAGCTCCCGTGCGGAAGTATAATCCCTCTGGGGGTACAGTTGGAAAGTAGACAGAAAATACAATAATTAAACTTCCATAATTCGTCCAATGTTAGGGAGATAGGGTCGGTGAACTATAAAAAATGACTAATTACACAATAAATCGTATATTTTATATACACATGCATAATTTTATTATCACAAGTAAACTTGAGGTAAAAATATATACGGTGTCCAAAAATAACAGGTATTTCGTTGCCCTGAGTACATATTGCTCATCGATATATCTTGAAGTATGGAACTTATGCTTATTATTAAATGTTTGCCATCTAGAAGATAAAGTTAGTAGGATTTTATATTACATTAGCGGACATATATTAGAAGTACTATTCAACCTTGGTTAGCGGAATCTAGCAGGTAAGACGAAAATTTAAGGATAATTTTTGCAAAGTAGTGTATTTTTCAGTTATTATTTTTTTATAACAGTAATTTTCAGCGAATTACACTGATCCTGGTACGTGTAAAAAAATTGGAGATTTTTTTAGAATACCTATGTTGAACACGCTAAAAATTTTAAAAGAAAATTGATTGTATTAATGTCGTATTTGGCATTTCAAACAAAACAACTTAGTATCTTGCGTTTTAATAAATAATTTTGGTAGTAAGCAGCCTAAAACAATAAAGCAAAAAGAAACAATCAATATCTAATTTTCTAAATATAAGTGTAGCGACCTACTTACAATTATTTAAAGCTATTTCAAAGAAAATAAAGAAGGTTAAAGAACATTATAAGTGATACCACTACAAATGCGTCCTAAATATATATATATTACGTGTTCTTATAAGCACTATTAAGTTACTCTGGTACAGTTCTACTATTGTTCAATTCATAATTTCGTTACAACTGTATTAAGTAAGTAAACAATTGTAACGATAACAATTAAAATTGTTTTGGAATTAAAGATGCTTTAAAATGATTATACCGGGTGTATCATTAATAGCAGATAATATTTAAATAACACGATTCTGCATCAAAAACTGAACAAAAAAATTATAGGACTATTTTAGCTGCTTATATATTGTTTTTAAGGAAATGTTAGTTTAAGCTTTTTAAAATTGACAACACTGTGTGGCAACGGTAGGTACAACGTTCTGCTGACTTTTAGCCGCCTATGGTTTCCATAGCAATACAATAGCTGTTTGGGTTATGAGCCATAAGATGAAAGTGTAGAACCGTTGAACACTTTATTTAATGTAATACACTTAGTTTTATGTATTATAAAATTATAAGTACCAATGTGTTGAACTGTGCGGTAAATAGGCTCGTTTTCAACTGCATTCAAGATAGCTTCTTCAATGTGTGGCAATAATATCTTACGTGGATATCCTCCGTCAATTGATGGAATGGGAGTAACTCGTCCAGTTCCTCGCAACCGCTGATCTGGTCTTCGAATTACATTAGTATTTGGGTGACGTCTTTGGGGATAACGTTCTGCAGATAAAGCTGCATCTGCAAATGCATTACTACGAGTTTCTCCAAGGATCAGACGCATATCTTCATATTCAACAAAACTGTACTCCATAATCAAAATTTACCAAACCAAATAACAAAGAAACGCAAAACATAAGAACAATAAATTTAAACGAAAATAAAGCAAACTAAGGACAGGGTAGTAACAGAATGAATTTGAGGATTATCAAACACGATGACGTTTTGAAGCAGTAATAATGCGACTAATGTCAAGTATACCTACACCTGCTTGTAATTTAGTGATAAGATGATAACATACGTATCTATAACAACCTGCATACTGTACAGCATTGCAATATTTCTACAAAGCACGATAACCACATAATTTTAAGAAATTAAAAAGCTTATTATAACTAAATCAGTGGTATAAAAAGCAAAACTGTAAATTATTTGTTCATTCTGTATCTTGATGTATATCTAGATCTTGTTGTTTAATAGTATTATGCAGTAACAAGCAAATCAGAAAATAACTTAGGAATGCCAGTACATCTTCACAGTATGAGTTAACAACAAATTAGTAATAGAGTTCTGTGTTTAGTTTTTGATGCAAAATCGTGCGGCGTAAATATTATGCGCTATTAAGGATACACCCTGTATAATCGGGCTTAAATTAATAACTTAAGGAAATATCATCTGCAGTAACGAAATCTAGGAAACGAGTTGACAAGGGTCATATATTGTTACATAACCTAATTTGTAAAGTACATTGTACTAGTCAATCTTAGTTATAGACGTACGGAATGATCTAGAGTTTGTTTAAAAGAAATTTGTTGAACTAAAAACTTTAGTGGCATTAGCAACGTGATTTTTTATTATGCAGTTACCGCTTTAATTAGTCTTCGCTAAATTAATGTATACGTTTTCAAATTTTGATAGATAAAATAGATATCTGCAGAGTGTTTCGAAAACATGTAATCAAATTCACACAATATATTTATTTTGAAAAACAGGCAGAACACCTTAAAGCACTTTTTTTGACAGATCTAGTTGAAGTGTCCAAACATTGTAAACGATATTAAAGCAAGAGACCCAAAATCATTACATATAAATATTGTTTACTTCAAAACAGAACTTAAAAGAGAACACACGTTTGATAAAATCATCGCTAGTTTACGAATATGGTGTCTGCCTTATTTATTTTTTTTTTAAATTGTCTATTTTCTGTTTAATTAAAGGTGGATTTTCTGAGATTATAATATCCGTCAAGCTATTTTGCTATATTATAACTGCTTTGGTTAAAAATGAAGCTGAATTATTGCTAATTAATTAAATTAAATGCAGGCACGTATTTAAATTATTGTTTTTGTTCTGTGACTGAGATTTGGGAAGCGGAAAATTCTTTGACCAAATTGGCTTCAAATGCTAAGGTGATATCGTTATGCCTACTAAGATTTTGTAATAATTGAAGAAGTTTCACATACAGCATGAATTTTTAAAGTGTCAAACATCTCGTTGATATAGGACCTACAATGTTACCTACTTCTTTATCTACGAAATGGGCATGTATTTAATTTCTTTCCCTGAAAAGTTTACCGGCCTCGGTCAGGTATGAACGCACATACTTTCGTAACAGATACACACATACGAACCGCTATACGAACAAGGTCAGCCTACAACTTTTTTATCATTTTATTGTTTTTATAGTTGCAATAAATGCTATTACAATAATTTTAGGAAACGGAAACTTAAGATAAAGGAAGCTTTTATAAAGGCGCGAATTACAAAACTGTAGCACTGGAGGAAATGCATAATCAAATATATCTCTGATGATTATAAAATTAACATAATTCCTCTTATAATCTTTATTATCCTTTTGAATATGGTATTAACTTCAACTGCTAATCTAAATTTCTAGGTTTCAATCATCATTAATATCTCATTCATTTATTCTGTATCGCAGCGTTACAAGTGGTGCTTTGTCAGTTTTAAAACTGCCAAAAGCCTTCCATACTGATGATTACTAACAAATATGAAACCCAGTTTTTAGTTTGACAAAGTTGCCATGTTCCTACGAAAATTAAGTCGTTTTATGGTGAAAAGGCATTTGAGTATGTGTTTTCTCCTGTGCTCTAACTTTGTAATTCGCACGTATATAGAAGTTCCTTGTACCTTTTTAAATGCTGCATTACTTTACGAGTAACTTTTATAGTAAGTCTCTAGGTATTACCACCCATTTAATATTTAGTTATACATCCCCATTTTGTTTTCGTGTTCGTCTCCTTAATTTATATTATGTAACGGCAATAGCTAAAATAGCGAAATACGAAAAGCATTAATGAGATCGGATCATCATTACGTGAGTCACATAGTATGTTTATGAATGTAGCAATACTGTAAATTACTATTCAGAAGGTAAGGCATACAATGCAGGTTATTTCAATTTAATACATTGTTTCAAAAAGATATGGGAACTTTTTAAAAAATTAAACTGCGGTTCAAAATGGAATTATCACGGCAACATTTGTATGCATTGATTTTGTACAATTTTTGTTGAGATTTTTAACTTTAAATGAACCACTTTCTCGTTTGCAAAAAGTATTTCTGGGTAGATCTTCCAGTCAAACAATTGTATTTAACTAGCATATAGAGTTACAGCGAAGAATATGTTCTCTTAAGTGCGAAAATTGTGAAGGTCGTCCGCTAACAGCAATAATTTAAAATCTAATTGGTGCTGTTCGTCGCATGATTGAATAAGATGCTGATGACCTATAACGAATCTCGTGCAATTCTAGGCATTTACACTTCCAGGTGAAAAAATTATACTGTCGTTGCATTTAGCAGATGTGAAAAAAAAAGAGGGTCAACGTGTGCAAATATTACTTTAGAACGCTACCAAGAAGGTATCCAAGACAATTAATAATATTACTATGGCTAACGAACCTGGGTTTATTGCTTTGAGCCTTAGTTAAGAATAAATCTTCCCAATGACTGTTCAAACTGAAATATCACCAGCCACTGTGAAATATTCTACATGCTGTGCTAAGCAACTAATTATCTTTCTTCATCCATACTAGTTACATTTGCTCTATTATGTTTTAAAATAGGAAAGTAATTAAGGCAGAATGTTGCAGACCATTTTATTGGCAACGATGTTGTCAAAGGTGCAGTAAATGTAAACTGTTTTGCACGACAACAGTGCACCTGTGTATGAAACATACTTAACAATGGAAGATCTTTGATCCGCTGGGACAAAACTAATGCCGCATTCACCTTATAGTCCAATTTGGTCCGTATAATTTCTTCTTCTTTCCAACTATTAAGAAGAATTTACGCAAATCCACTTTCAACGTCAGCGGACGCTCTAAATCCCCTCAAAGGGCTTGTTTTACGGCATGATTTCAGAGAATATCAGATGCGTGAAATATAACAGGGAGGACTTTGAAAATGAATAAATATTGTCCGTTCAATTATGTCTTTTACCCTGTATTCAGAAATATTTGGTGCGGTATCCGTAGTTAAAAAACACAGTCCAGCAATTTTCAAAGGAGTATTAGTTTGAGTTTCATCCCAAATTTGTGAATATATTTCAAAACCTAGTTGATCATTTTCTTATTCCCGTTTCCATATATAATTATACTACATAGAAGGTATATAGGGTTGTTTAGAAATAGTCATAGAAAGTAAAATGAGCAACTCTACCTATTAATAGATACACATTTTGAGATTATTAAGTTCCATTAAGCCCTTTTTCAAAACTTTACACATGAAAACATTTTATTAATTGCTGAAGTGTTTCATAATCCGTTATAGAAATTCAAGCAAACATTCTTAGTGTAATTCCTGATATACCAAATTATAACAACATATCCATTTGCGCTCCGTTTACGTAATAATTAATGTGTGCTTGTCTTGCTGTCATATATAATGAACTAATTTTTATTTCCAAGCGCATTTCTTAAAATAATTAAATTTAGGAATTGTACCAAAATCATCAAAAATATAATCTAATTTATAAACAAGTAATTAATAGTGATGGAATGTAAATTTAATACAGTTGCTTCAAGATGGTTTCCGCAAAGTGAAATGAATTGTGATTATCATAAGGCCCTCATTTATCCCCTTTTTAAATCTTATAGAGAACTTTTTTAAACATGCTAGTTAATGTTGACATTATGTGAACCTCTGGTGTACTATTAAATTGAAAGGCGAGCATGTATATAGGAATTGAATTTGAACAACCAACTTTATTTCTGCTTAACGCTTGATTCCAAAAGATTTAAGATCCATACGGAATATTGTTATTTAAACCAAAATTAAAAATTAATTACTCCTAAAATTGCAAATTTAATTATGACTTACAAGTGTGCTGCATTAGCGTAAAAATCACATACTAACTAACGTATGTTTTAAACTGTGAATGTGTTCGGAAGTCGTGTTGAAATGGGCGTATCTGTAACACTTTTTAGCAAATGTAGGCACTACGGATTCGTTAGATAAAGTTGCAATAGTTTATAACATTATTAAGTATGCTTTGCTACTGCAATTATTTGCTTCGTTACTGTTGTATAATCTCGATGACTTTAAATGTGGTTTCAACTAATAATATAAAAAAACTAGAATCTTACCTTTCATTTAATGTAAATGCACAAAATGCTGTCCAGTGCTATCAAGACAAGCACAAATAACCTATTAACTTTACTAATGATTTCGAATCGTTGGACGGATATTCTGCTGCAGCCTCTATACGAGCCATAAGTTGTCGGCTGTATTTACCGAAACTGCATGTACAGGCCTTTTGTTGGTCCTCACAAACAAAAATCACAAGGATTAAATTTGAACGAGGGAGTTGACCAACACATTGGGCTATTGCAGCCAATTACAACGTTTGGCTCAGGCTATGCGAAGCACTTGTGGGTTATATGGTTTGCACGCGTTGAATACAGTAGGAGATACATCATTGTTCTTCAAACTACATACCGAAACGCATGGCTGCAAGCAAAACCTTGTCGTGCTGTTTGTGGATTTTCGGCCATCAAATTTGGGGCTCCAAATTAAGCACTTGATGAATCCGGTCACATCTTCTCTCGTGGGGAATAAGAGATAAAATATCTATACTCTCTAAAATGCTGCACAAGCGACGTATATGTTCTAGCAACACGAACATATCTGTTAGGATATCGTTGTCGATATAATCAATACGTGGCTTGCGCATTTTCACTAGCTTTGCCATACACTAATACAATATCGGTTAGTTCTACATTTTCCAGGCGTTTGGTTGTTCAAAAGTATCAAACTTGTTAAACCAGTACACGTATACCAATTATAACAACAAAGGCTGTTCAATAGTTTGAAAAAATGCACAACTACTCACGAAGTCTTTAAAGCTGTATAACCGGTCAAGATCAAATACTTCCATTCTGCATACTTATTTTGCTTTTTAGTATTTTTAAAATTAGGTAATAATTAATTTCAAAGTACGTGCGTAAAGCTAAAATGCGCATAATTTATCGTTGAATTTTTCTCAGAATTTTACAAAAGGTGTTCTAAAGGAACATATCTTTTAATTTCTTCAGTAAGGCTATTAGTTCAGAAGTTATGAAAAGGACGGCATATTAATTGTATGAAATAAACCGCATTTTCTCTTGCAAGCTGTAATGTAGTCTTTTTAACCAATTTTTACTATTTTTTGATAAATTTTACTTCCATAAAGATATTGAATTGCACACGTACGGTAAGCAACATAACCGCATAATAAAACATTGTTTGAAATTGTGCACAGCCAAATCTAATTTAATAACAAAATAGAGTTTTTTATTAGTTTCAGTTACGCTGAACGTTGATCTATACGGTGCCCAACTAGATTCAACTACAATGACATATAAAATGTTTAAGGCTATCATAAACGTATGTGATTTCTTTAGAGATTGGGATGAAACTTCTGACTATAAATATTGCATATCACAAATTCTCAAAAGCTTTATAATAATTTTCTAAATACGATTGAAGCCAAATTAAAGCTGTTTAATTTTTTTGTGAATATTTGAGTTATAAGGAATACCTGACTAAATTTCTGTAACATTTTAAAGAAACCCTGTATATTGAAAGTTTACATAACTACCAAATTGATACTACGAAGGACTGTTTAATTAATACAACAAAATGTGTCCATCGCACCCCTAAGGAGAAGATCTGATCTATTTTTAGATAATCGCAATGGCGTTCTAAATTTTGCACTGTACAGCGCGGTAGAACCTTAATAACATCTTAAATTATTTTGTAAGTATTTTCCACCTCTAGAAGGAGTAAGAAATAGGAATTGCTTGAATTCTTGGTTGTACTTTAAATTCTTAGAAAGCGGTACACCAATCATTTGTCTCGATTTTACTTTCTACCCTTCTCTACACCATATAAACAAGGTGGGCCAGAAATGTTAAGCCAATGGGAAACTGTTTCATTAATTATTAAGAATACAACTTAAATGGTTTAAATAAAACGCGATTCATTATATACCAAACCCGTTACTGTATGTACCACAGCTGTGGCTTATATGTAACCATTAGTGGCTGTAAAATATCACCGATAATTAGTGCCAATATTGCTCATTCTTTATTTTATGATATAAACCTTATTTCATTCGTAAGGCCTTTCGAATATTTAACTCAAAAAAAATCAAATTGAAGATATTCATATGGCGCTTCAAATTTTAAAATTTGGATTACTGATACTTGATCCATACGTCGAACGGAACGTAGCTTTACAAAAAAGCAAGTATTTACTATAAAACTATTTTGTATCTTTCAAAATTGGCTACTCTTCTCTTAGAGAAGATTAAGTTATTGACCATTTATTGCCATACAGCAAGGTACTGTCAAATCAGAACTATATGTTTTTAGTATTCAACTTGTTGTCAACTTGCATTAAGAATAAGGTTTTCTGAGAAATGAATTATAAAAAGCTTTCCATATAGCTAACGCTTTCTACTTCATGCTGCAAAAGCTTTAAATAGTGTATAGAGTCGTTCAAAAATGATGACAACCTTAAATGACGACAAATACGTAACCGAAATTGCAGTCCATATGTGAATCTGATGTATGTTGCTAAATTATTGTGAATTATAATCAGGGGGTGTTAGATCTAAACATAATTTGAGATAAGGTTATAATAGTAAAATGTGGTAGTAAAGACAGTTCATAACTTTCAAGTAGGCAGGATAAACTTGCATAGATAAGGTTATAGCAAAACTTCTTATAATTTTAAGACTTTAAAACAGTTAGAAGTTAAGTCAATGAATACTTTTATTGACATTTTAAGCAGTATGTTAGTTAACTGTATAGATTAACAAAACTACAAAGCAAGTAAAAAGGTTTAAAAAGAAATTGCTATATAAAATAGCGCAAATTGTATTTAAATTGTCGATTGTTACCATTTAAACATTTTCCATATAAAAAATCTTTCAATTCGAAGTAATGTTTACGCTCGTTTTTTCTTTAGTAAATCTGTATTGGTTAGGGATGTAATGCATTTTCTGCTTTAATACACCCAAAAAAGGAAGTCCAAAGAGGTTAAATGATCACCCTGTGGAGGCCAATGATTAAGAGCATATCATATCCGGATTGTTATATAGTAATGTACAAACCTTCTATTGAAATGTGGTGGTGCGCCATACAATTGTAGTCAAAGATTATGACGAATATAGACATCCACATTTTCTAATAACTGCAGTAGGTCATTACTTACAAAGTTTAAAAGCATGCGTTCATTCAAATGGTTATTAAAATAGCGGTCCAATTATGCGCTACCTTATGATGCTATATCAAATAATAACAGAATGCAACCCCTGAAAGTACCCTTCAAGGGTCGAACATTAACTTCCGTGTGAGTTATGCCTGGGTTATTTCATGTGAACTCAAACCATAAAAATAATTTTTAAATTAATGTTTTCGAATTTATAATTTTTGTCCTTTTATTTTACCTATGAAAATAAGGAAAACCCCAAAATTTTATGTTTTCCGTACATTTCGTTTTTGAGTTATTAATTTTTAAAGATTCCGGAATCGTTAGATTTTTGTCATGTTTTGAAATCTTATCTCGAAAACTATTTAACTTAGAGACCTGAAATTTATACCATTTTATTTAATTTTTTATAAACTTTAAACAGGTGTGCTACTTGACAATATTTCTAAATTTGTAAAATTTTCCCAAACCCAAATTCTTTTAAAATTTCAAAATCGAATTTTTTTTTGAAAAACATATATGTCAGTCATACAGTATTTGTCAATGTGTGTGTGTGTCAAATTTTATGATGGTATTCCAATGGGGCTATATTAAAATAAATCTTATTTTACTGGAATATGCACCAATTTTCCACTTAAAAGCTTTAGATATCATTCTTACAGAACAGCCAATTATTTTTTGTACAAACTTGCAAGATTTTCCCTTATTTATTAGGTTTTGAATAAATTTACGTTTCTCTAGAGTACAATGCTGTGCTCGGCCCATTTTTACTATGAAAAATGTTATCGATTTTTATATTATTTATAATTAATATCGTACTCATGAATACCATGCTTTTATTGCTGCCAGCAATATTTTCGATTTTGATATTTGAAAACAATTTGGGTCTAGGAAAATTTTACAATTTTAGGATTATTGTCAAGTAGCATATTTATTTACATCTTATAGAAAATTGAATGAAGTGGCGCAAATTTCAGGTCTCTAAGTCAAATGGTTTTCGAGATATGGCCATTCTAATGTTTCAAAATCGCATGATTTCGGAAACTTCACAAAATAATAGCGCAAAAACGAAATGTCCGACAAATCTTAAATTTTGGATTTTTCATGTAAACAACTAGTACCATCAATGTATTGTCAAACATTATTAAAATCTGAGACATCAAGGTCCAGACTATGTTTGTTGATTTCACATCGAATGACATTTCCAATGTGATCAAATGAAGCCTCATCACCGAATGTATACATGTATACATACATTTAGATGTTCACGATTTTCTTGTATTTCTAGCTGCATCAACAGACAAACATATTTCGCTGTTGAAAATTTTGTTTATTCAGTTCTTGTACCGGAGTAATACGACACGGACGAAATTTATTCGATTGTAGTATTTAATTTACTGAAGACTGGCTAATTCCTCACTATGTAGCAATAGTACTTTGCCCAACATGTACGCCTTCTTCTTCTACTTATAGTTTTATTTTTCATAATTTCCTTTATTGACCAATTTGTTCTTAAAGCGGTCCCAAGACTTTTAAAGCTTTCATCGGTGGTAGCACGCGTGTGTGATGGTGTGGGGGATATAAATTTCCATAGTATTCTCCATAAATTAAAATCATATCTAATTTTTCGGCGATAAAATGCATAATGAGTTATTAAATTAAAAATTATTTGTGGTATTAAAATTGTGTACAATACTTATTAAAACTAAGGTTTGTGTATTTGTTAACTCAACCTGTCTATAATATATTTTAACTAAACACACAAAATCCGTCTATGCCCCGTGATAGCCTATTTGTAGTCATTTAAGGTCATACTTCTAGTTAATATTTTATTTTTATGACAGTTTGTTTTAAAATTATATTTCTTTGCAGAGAAATTTGAAGAATGTGTGAAATTTAAACAAAACACTTATAACATTTTTCTCCTTTTCTATAATTTGTTTAAAAGATTTGTTCTATTAACAGCAAACATTATAGAATTTAATGTTGTTTGCCGATGTAACAATTCAAACGTTATTCAAGGATATAATCTGTTACAAATTGTAACATTAAGTTATAGTGATTCTATGTTTACACCATCACAGGTTAAATCAGCTGTGTATGTTAAATTTTAAGAATTGTATTGTGTATTAGAGGATATTGCAAATTTCAAATATTTTATTTAGGAATGATGCACAAACCACAATATGAAAAACTGCCGGTTTCTATTCCAAAGCATAATGGAAATCCCTGAAGTTTAAATTGATTTTTAGACGTTGTCGTTCCCACATCTCAGTGCTTGGTCTTTGGCAATGTATTAATCAAACCGTTTATTCGCAGCTATTGCAAAAGAACCGACCGACTCAGTTATAAACACATATGGAAGAAGTATTCCTATTTTCAGTATAGTAGCACATTTCTATATGCCCATAAATTAATTAATGTTGCTTTATATCGTATTAGTTAATATAGAATAATAATTAATAATTAACATTATGAAATTTTATTTTCCATTAATTAATAACAGTGCTTTGAATCTATTTAAAGTAGACTACAAACTATAACAAAATTCTGTAATCCATTAGAAACACTGCAACGGTTTCATCAATATAATCAATTATGTATTATTTGGTATATTATATACTTTTCTTCCTAGATACTTATTATTTAATTTCAAATAGATGCTTAATTTGTTTGAAAACTTGTTTTTAGATATTTCGTAAAGAACCTATAAATATAATTTTATCTCTGCCCACCTGCCTTTGTATATTTACTGGCTAGGTTGATTGTTACGTTCTGATATACTTCCTGAACTGTTGTGATTGTCATAGTAACACCACGATAACAATTACGGTATGGTTCATAACAATGGCAGATTTATATTTCATTAGTGTATATTTTGCCTTTTATTAAATAGCCACTCAACAGTAGATAATAAATACTTAGAAATAGATTAAATAGGGGTTTTCAGGTATATGTTAATTTGTGAACTTAGAATCAGTCTTCTAATTTCTTTGATTAGAATTAGTTGTTTTAGCATTAAGGTAATACTTGTACTCCAACATTTGCATAGTGTTGTAAAATATAGTTTTATTTTATAAAGTGATCGTATCTCACTATTAAACTCTGGTGTTGCTATGAAACGAAGTAAACGTTTAATATCAAATTCTTCTAATTAGTTGATAGTTGTCGTTAGAGCAAAAAATAATGTACGATACGCGATTGCTAAGTGCCCTAGTGTAACAGGTTTCGAAACTTAGCAAAATTCGACGCTATTGGCGTAGCACTCTTCTCAACCTGTTTTAAGGTACTGGCCGACCTTGTATTTTACTATACTATAGCGAAAAAGAGATACATTATTTAGTACTGCAATATTGTTACTTAACGAATAATTAAAATTTAATATATAACTTAAGTAACCGTAACACAAAGTGTACGTTCCCAAAATTCCATTTTACAACAATAATTTAGTACGATCGGTAAAAAACGAAGACACTAAAGAAAATTACACATGTTAATATTTCGCTTTAAATTACTATCCACCAAATTATTTTATTAGAGCGCTAAATATATTATGCACCTCTTTGTTCTAATGTTGTTAAGCAAATTTCTTTACTTTTAACCTAACAGTGCAAACTTGGTTGCCACGTTTTATAGTTTAAACATTTAATCATTGCGATTATAAGGCGTAAAGCAAAATTTTTCGTGTAAATAAAGCCGTAAGGTGCTACCTTAGGCCCAGGCGGCGTGTCACATATTACTCTATCAAGTGGGATATAGTGTCACCCTCTCGTTCTGACACGTTACATGTTAATTCCTCTTTATTAAAATTTATTTGAATATACCTTGTATATATTTTTCGATAATTTGAAGTAAGAAATAGAAATAACTAATATTCGCTTTTGTTTGGGGTTTAGATATCCTTATTCTAGTGAATAATAGTTCTTTAGATTATTTCAGTATTTGAAAATTGTCGCTTATAATCAATTTAAACAATTTAGAGGGATTGTTTCATTTAATTTATTTGTCCTAGAAGGTATCGCTTTCTGTCGCATATATTTGAAATTGGAAATCCGTTTTAAAGGTTTAAATCCGATAGACAAAAGCTTCGTTATCTCCCGCTTTTTGCTACGTTTTTAGTATGGATCGCCTTGACTTATCACATTTGTGCCTTTTCTTTAGCGATTGTTAGACGTGTTATGTTACGTTCTTAAAATTCCAACACCTTCTGTTTTAGGCGGTATTCATAATTTGTACAACGGTAAGCTTCAATTAGTCTCTCGTTATTTGATTAGTAATTTCCTTTTGTTCTACATTTTTAGCTTGACCTTCTGGATCGCAATTGACTGACTTTTTGAAATCCTTATGGAACATATCTATCTAAAACGCTGATCTTTACCATACAAAGGCGGTGTGCTGTACTCATCATTGATAAGAGAATATCTTCTTACCTTGCTGATGGGCGCATGATTAATAAAGTTCGTAAACAGTTACACTAATTAATTTAGTGTTTCAGCTTCACAACGATTTCTTTTTTTTTGGCATTCATTATGACGTATCAATATATAATCGTCCAAAAATCAATAGAACTATCTTGATAAAATATCTATGTAATTACTAAATATCATAAATGTGAATTATGGTTTGGAATACTTGTATTTAATGAAGATACCGCCCTTTGACTTTTTACTATGCTTATCTCGATATGTGTTTACCTTGTTAGAAGTTTTTAAGAAATTCACGTTAAATTTAAATATCTACATTTAAAATTTCTGCTAATTTCATTGCGTATAGTTAAATTAACTATCGCTAATCTAATCAAATTTGCTTTGTTTTGTAAAATAACTGCGACAAAAACTTGTTCCTTTTGAATTCATTGTAGCAAATATAGTTTCGAATATGGAACATACAGATTTCCAATTAACGTAAAATATAGAACTGAATTACGGTTTATCTAATTAAATCTAGTATGAAATGATGCAGACAGGATTTCGTTATTACGTGCATTGTTTAGCTATTAACGAGATTTTATGTTCACATTTTATTTAATTAATTTTAATTTAAGTGGTGCTTTTATTCTTAAAACTTTTCCAATATTTTAAATTAACAAAATTGTATGGCAGTTTTGATCTAAGAAAAGTGTTACATTTACTTCTATTTCGCTTGTAATTTCATTTGAACGTAAGTTTAATCAATGTTTAGTATAGTAGGAATGAGATAGCTAAATTAAATTCATGTTATCTTTAATCTATAGAAAGCATTTCGGTAACCTTTTGCTTGTTAAACGTGTTATTAACCAGGATTTGAATTACTGTTATTATTATTTTTTTCTATGTATAAGAATGTTATGTCATACTCTTTTATTGTTGATGGAATTTAATAAATATCCATGTTGTTGTTGACATTCGTTAGTTCTAAATTGTCTTACTATTCTCTATTTTTTCACTTTCAGTGAATTTATGTTTGCTTTAGGTGCGACTACTGCGGATGCTTACTTTGTCCCCGAATAACTATCAGGCATACATCTTGTCATCTTGGTGTATTCCTATTGCTACTGAAGAACTTCTGGCGCCCTACTTTGCTTGCTCTCTCTTACTTTTTAGGAAAGCTTTCACTTAATAAGAACCATAGGACTTTCGACGAGAAGAAAATTCTTAACAACTTTGCCTATACCATACTCTCGCTACTCTACCGCTTGCTTCTGAGATAGAAAACGTGGAAATAACTCCAAATAAAGATATATTGCTGGGCTGTTGCCACGTATGATCTTACAGCGTCCACTAATGATTTCTCGTGTTGTAAGAGAAAATTTAGGGTTGCACAGGTTAGCTCAATAACAATTTATCGGTGAGGGACGTGGGCGGTTTTGCTACGCTGGTTCTGGCTCTTGTACATAACTCGCAGATGATACCTATAGGAAGGGCGCCAGTCGTATGTACCTTCCTATCTCTTACGTACGCCTGACATGACAAGACGTACACCGGCTTCAGAATCTTGGTGCTGATCTAACCTGAAGAAAAGCTAGGTTTTTGGAACAAGAAATGAAATGCAGCTGAAGTACAATAATACGTATGAATATTACCGCGAACGAGTTCGGCAATAAATAACAAACAGAAATAGAAAAATGTAAAAAGGTTACTAACAACTAAGTTATAAATTTTTATTCCTATCGGAACGCCAAAATTACAATCTAGGTTATTAAATTTTTGCCTTAACCGGTTCTAGGCCAACCGATATACTGATATAAGTGATAAGAAATTTATATTATAATTAACATTAACAAAAATAAAATATCCTGGAATAGTCAAAAGCAAAGCACAATCTACTTTCCTTCATTAACGCTTATCGAAACAAAAATTAATTTTGCAAAACCAAAATAGTAATCAAAGATTACAATGAACAATATAATAGCGTTAGGTAAACTTCATCTAACATCAAAACGTTGTAGAAGGAGATTTAGTTGACATCTGCTAACGATATTCCAACATTAAACCTTGACAGGTGCTATAAGTTACAAATTTCAAAAATCATATATTTGAGCTAAACATATGGAACTGCAATAATTAATAATAATAATTATAATGGTTCAAAATACAGCTTAAATAAATTCGGTATCTTATTTTGTATTACAACACTCAAACATTAATTTTTAAGATAAAGGAAAGACAGAAATTTTACTATTGTCGTGTTAGAAATTCCAATTGCAAAAGAAATTATTTAGTGTCACATCAAGCATATAAATATAATTCACTAAAACTCTAAACAACCTTACAATAAATTATATTTCATAAATTATGCATATCAAAACTTAAACAACTAATTTAATTTGATTCAAAATACTACTTCAAATAATCATTACTTTAAAAAGGTAGCGAAAAACATTATTTAAAAGTGTATGGTCAACGTAAAATAAATTCTAATATTTCAAATATTTCTTAGGGCGTGCAATATATTATAATTGAACTAATGAATTTTCATTCCCGAAAGTAAATAATTCGTTAGTACGTTATTTTCAAGAAAAAGGGACATCAATTGGCAACATGTTTTTCTGTCGTAAACAAATTAAAGGTCTAGCTTTAATTAACCGGTCCAGCTAGCAAAGACAAAACTAATCTCCATTCCGTGTAATGAAACGGCGTAACCTATACCGGCCCATGCAGACAACCAAATGAGATTTTATGCGATAGCGGCCAACCATGTCCTTCTTCTTGACAAAATTTGTTCATTTACATATCACCAGGGCTAATTCATTTTGTTAATTAATTCCCCCAATACGAGAACTGCAGATGATAATAAATAATTCTTCTCTTTCCAACCGGAGATAGTTGCTAAAATTAATGACGGAAGTTAATTATAAGATAACAAAAGTTAAATGATCTTATCTATAACAATAACAATTGATACCGCACAAGAAGAACCAAAAAAGTTAACTAACAATCAATGTAACGCGCCATAGTTAAATTTTCAGTTTGGAGCTTTAGACGAACGTATACAAGCAACGGCCTCCTAAAGACTCGCGATAAAAATGCATTCTACCTTCGTAGCGCATTATCTAAATATAATTGCAGAAACACAGGGGCGCATTCAGTTGAAATATTATTTTTATTTTATAACTAAGTTTAACAGGTAACCTAGCATTATATTTGCCATAAAGATCAGATAGTGAGCCTAGGAACACTTTCCTTATATTAAAATGTATAACGGCTAGGCAGTACAATTCGTTATACGTCATTAGGAATTTTTTTAATCATTTCAAAGTAAATAATGGGAAAATTAATTTAACGATTTTCTAACCAGGTCGTCATCTTATACTTCCTTTATTAGATATGATATTTTTATTATTTAGTACCTTATTCACAAAGTGAGCCAAACTCTTTAGAAAACTTTAAATTGTTAATAATTCGTAACTGTAACAGTAATCCAAAACGTGAATATTGGAAAATATTCGTTACATACAAAACAATTCACCGTAATCTGACCACAAGGGCTATTGCAGAGTTATTGAAAAAGAATTAGTCTATTTGTGTGAAGGCTTCTACAAAGCAATTAAGTTTGGCCGAGTCATCTTTCGCTGATATTAAAATTAAGGATTAAAAGAAGGCTGGTGGCCAAATGAATCTAAATATACAAAAATCCCAAACAACATGTAACTAAAGCATACCGAAAAATTTACAAAGTTCCTCTTATAAAACTTTTAATCACTGATACGAATACTATGCACATGTTGGCTCATTTGATATTCCAAACCCAGAACTTCTTTATGCTCGTGTGCCAGGTAAACAAAATTATGGTGTAAAAGTAAAACGCACTGCAAAGGTTTCAAATAAATGTCTGGCGTGAGTGGATATCATTAGCTACGGTTACTTTTAGTCACAAATGTATTTGAATAAGTTTAGTAAGCATAGATGTATTCCTTTCATCCGAGGAATGGCCAACAATAGTACATTGCCTTAGTCTGACTTAGCAACAGTACATTACAGAAGAATTGTTGCATCCTTCATGAAGTATGAGCACACCAGTTTTGTTCAAAGGCATAGAATCATCAAAGTTGTCTTTTAAGCTGGATGAATTGAACATTTAAAAAGATTCCAACAACTTTCCAGAAAACATTAGTTCACCTTATTTCTAGGCTGAAACTCGAAATTAAGCATAAGTATGTTTGAAGGAACTCTTCTAGCGTGTAACAAGAAAGTAGCTGTCAATAACAAGGAGACCTTCTAGGTGTATCTTACCGATTTTGATGAAATATGGTACACCAAAAAACTGGATGAAAGTATAGGGCAATTTTTTCTTTTGCCGCCCTAACTTTATCTAAAGGGAAATATTGCCCCTCAACATTTTAATAAATTTTCATTTTATTTTTTTAGTAATAAAGTTGCAACAAAACTTTGGATGTACAAACATCTTTTTTTATTTAAGGGCTACAAACTAGTACTAATGACTTTACGTAAAGAGTTTAAATTCAGCAAAACTACCTTCAGTTTTCGATTAAATTACACCACATATATAAAGTGTAATTTTACAACTAAATGCCTCTATGGAAACCAAAGTTGAGTGGTTTTACGAATTTTTAAAACCTACGACCTTATTAATAAACAAACTAAATTTAGTATGATGTAATTGTACATAACTACAATGTAAATTGAGTATGTAGCTATGCATATTTAGCAGCGATTACATTTAGTACGCTATTAGTTTGTTTACTAATAAGGCTGCTACTCTTTTAAATTAATAAAAATTTAAAATTCCATTCAAATTGTAATTTCCATAATAACGATTATGTTATTAAATATTCCTTTGTAATTAATAATATTTAAAGCAAATGTATACAAAATAATAGTTTTTGCGTTAAATATCATGTTTAATTCAAATAACAGTAATATATTTTCTTGCATCTCCTGCAATTAGGTTTTCTGCGGGTACTCAATTTTACATATCCATAATAATTACTATTACTAATTAACATTAACTAAATCGCAGCTAAAATATAAAATAAATGCGGCAAACGGTGCCACAATTAAGTAGCTCAATAATGTTGTATACACAGAAGCTATTGACACCAGACTTATGCAATAATTACAGGTAGCTTACATGTGCCACACCTAGACATATTTTTCGTTAGAAGAACTCAACTAAATTATCAAATATTAGCAGGCGTTTCAAAACGTAACCATTTTTTCACCAAACATGTTTGCACAAATTTTTAAATCTCAAAGACGATAGCAAATTGAGAGCGAATGATTGTAATTTAATTATACTATTTCTTTGATGTAAATTCGTTTGACGATTTGACAGCAATACTAAATTTGAAAAATGGTATACGGAAGTTTCGAGAGCTAGCACAGCTTAGTCACAATGTGAAAATTTACTTAGTATATATAAAAATTAGGTAAATTTGAGAAGTATGTTGCATTATTTTGCAAATAAATATTAAGGTAATTTGATATAAAGCTTTTACTTGTTAGAATATGTTATGTATAGGATATTTATTAGTCAACAGTTTGGTTAAAATTTACTTGCAAAATTAGTAAATATATCAATTAATTAATAGTTTACTTTATAAGTTGTAGTATGGCATATTTTTACCTATAGGCTACTCAAAATTGACCTGCAAGCGATTTTTACCTTTAGGTAACATTTAAGTAATTTTACTTATTAGTCATTTACAATGACAAACTTACTTGTTAGTAAGATTGTCGCTCAGGTACACGCCACAAGTAAATTTTATGACCGATTTACTAATTTAAGTTAACTAACGAGATCATAAGCAACATTTACCAATGCAGTTAACCTAATTGGTTACATTTACATAATCTTGGTCGAAACCTCTTTTATATTAATTGATAATGAGGTACATTATTACCTAGCGATAAATATGTTTATCATAAAGTTCAAGACTTTGGATTCCTTTCATTTGTTACTTGTTGACTCTGTGGCGCCGGTAATAAAGTTTCCATTAGAAAAATGCGATTTTAAAAAGGGCCGTAGATAGGATAGTACTGTACAACAATTTTCAAATAAGAGACGTTTGTGGTTATTACTTCTCCCATGTATATTATTTCTTAGAATTAACTAGTTATCTACATAATTAGATTATTTAACTAAAATGTTTCGTAAGTTGTGTGTTGCATAAAGTTACGTTTTCACTGAGGCAACTTCTAGGCAGTAAGTAGCATGTTACACGTGTTATTTTGTTGCCAAATGTTGCCATGCCTCTTCATAATTTGCCGAAAGTCGAATGTTTTCCAAGAATCTGCTGCTTATTTGATCCTCCAAAATAGCAATAAAAGAAGAAAACGGACGAATCCTAGGGGATGAATCAGGGTTTTATTTATTAAAGCTAGTGAAAACCGCAAGCAATGCTTCTAAAAACTTATTTCTAATGATCGTAGTATGTTCAAAAATGTTCAATAAAAGTTTACTCCTTGGGTGAAAAAAGCAGACACCAACAGCAATTATGCGATGCTAGTTCAAATGTTAGTGTTGTTGCTTTGAAATACCTAACTATTGCAGATAGTTATGCATCACTTATGTATTACTTCAGAATTTCAATACCAAGTATTTGTACCAGAATGTTTGCAGAACCTTTATCAACGTTATGCGAGATTTTGTAAAGTTACGTTTATAAAACTTGTACTTTTATAAATAATGTTTACATACTTACATATAACGCTCGTCCTTTTTCTGGACTACCTTTTTATTAGTTGATTCAGTTTTAGTTAAAATTATTGTAATTACGTTGAGGATAAAGTGGTAGAGCTTTAACTATATTTGGAAATTATATTCAGTCTCTTTATCTTACGATTTTAGTAAGAAAAGACAAATTCAATTTTTTTCAAGTTAACTTCTATATATATAAGTTTGTAACTAATTAACAACTTGTTGGATAAATAATTCTCTTAATAACTATTCATTAAAATTATATTTAGTACCTTAATATATATATTTTAATTCAAAGATAGTATTTTTTACCTTTTATAAATTTATTTCAGGTAATATTCTATTAGGAATAGCTTTGATGCATCATGATTCAATGTGTGTGTGTTAGTAAAAATTGTATTGAAGGTCGATCGGTACTTCCTGTCCGAGGTTTGACTAGAATGCACGTTTATTTTCGCTTTCGTAAATTTTAACTTTGATAACCGCTGTTATGAAGGTTGAAATTACGTCTATATTTCTTGATTATTATAATTATGGTTTATACTTAGCTGTGATAATTTTGAAAACTAATTTTTAGGATTATATTTTAGTCAAGCGTCGGAATGGCAGACAGGGGGGGGGGTTAGTACTCTTGAGGTCGTAATTAGTGATTATTTAGTTTCAAATGCTGTAAAGTATGAAATTGGAATTATTAATTTGAGTCAGAAAATGAATGCAAAATTGTTTATTTTTTTGTTTTGATAAGGTATTGTGCCCAAAAATGGCGCACCTTGATTTGGAAATATTCCATTAAAATTTGAGCTAGACAAGGTTTGTGTATTTGCACATGTCGTAAGACATGGATGTATAGTTGCGCATGTCTGGAGGACATGACCTTGAATGCTGCTGCGCTATAGACGTTTGATCCTACTCATAACTTTCATCTATTTAAATAATCACATAATTGTTTCCTAGGCAATAACTTCAGCCAAGGTTTAGTTTGTCATGAGAATTATTTGGTTACGAAATTGGGTGGGATTTATCTAAACTATTCATTATTTGGGGTTATAATTTGATTATTTTTAGACATTAATTATTTGGCTCAAAATTTATATTCTGTCAAGGGTTTTTTTGTTTAAATTGATTTTTCAATTTAATTCATTAGTCTCGAACTAATTGAATCACCGGTAGTCACTCAATTAGTTCGATTCATTGTAAATTAATACATTGAATTATGTTATTTCTTCGTATATTATTTCTAATTAAAGATTATTATTGGACGGAATTAAATTTCTCTCTTGGGAAATAGTCGCGTTCACGAAAATTAATCTTATTCTGCCTATAAAAATTTACTCTATGATAAGACAATGAACTAAAGTCTTTTATGTTTAGTGCGGAGACGCCTTTTTAGCTGGAGTACACCTCTATCGGGTACCTAATCGATGAATCAACTACTTGCTGCCACCCCTTAGATCACTGTCTTGGACATATGGTATCATTTATGTTTAAAATTCAATTGATTGTTAAAATTCAAAATTCACTAGAAATTGTTATTTGTAAACTACTGTGCTTAATTTTTTATTCAAATTATATGAAATTGTTACAAATCTAATCTTTCAGTCAGAGCTTTTAGGCCGCTAAATTAAACAGGCGTCAAAGGCTACAACATGCACTTGCTGTTACATCCCTTATTCCCACTTGCCTGAGTTGTATTTTGCAGAGCTGGCCTTGCATAGCGTTTCTTATTAAGAACTGTAATTTGAAATTATGTTTCTTTTTAGCTCAATTATTTAGCTACATACTTATTATTCACGGAGATCTCTTTATAATTCACAGAAATTTATATTACACTTTACATATAAGTATTAGCTTATCATTTATATTTTTTTAAAGAACGATACATACAGAAGGGAAGCAGGGCTAGAGAATAGAATAAAGTAGTTTGTTATTTATGTATTCAACGAAATAACTAGTACATATAAAACCTTAATTGATAAATATATATCCACATAGTAAACTTTTGATTTGTTTATTAGTCTCAACAATTCTGTAAGTATTGAAAATTTAGAAGCAATTGGTTGTTTTTCGCTGTAACTTGTAACCCTAAAAGACAGGAGGATGAGATAAGAAGCTACCTCTACTCGTGGAAGTAGTTGCCATATTCCCATCTTATGAAGTGGGTGGCCTATCACTATTGTATTTTCACATAGCAATAAAAAGGCTGGGAAGACATACATTAGTTAAAAGGTCTTAAAAATAAATGATGTTGCTGATTGAATGTTTTTTCTCCCTGCTTTTGTTTCCGAAATAGTTCGTAAAACGAATTTTCTTCCCAATTTTGAGGGGCGACTTCAACCCTTAAATGGCTTCGGCTGCCGATAAAGAAACACACGTAAATTATTTCGGTCTATAGTGTATGTGTGCAAAGTCTTAAGGAAGTCAGGAATTCACATTCAGGGATGTTCCCTTGTCAGAGGCTGCAACTCTGAATAATAAAATTTTAGATCTGCAAGCAACCGGTATCATTCGTTTTCGCCAAGTATGATTTACGATTACGCAATTTTAGCTATATCGGCGACTGAACGACAAGAAGTAGTCTAGTCACTGTCATCCTAATATAGGGAGCAGTAAAGTTCAAGGCGGGGTACCTAGTTTTATAACGACTCGATCTGAATAGGATGTAGCAAAGAACAAAGTAAATCGAAATTTTATTTCTTATAAACAGTATTCAGAGCCCAGCAAATGAAGATCCAATTCCGGGTAAAATTCCCATCCAAATTTCTCCAATTACGTTCTTAAATCATGTTAAATACATAAACACGGGTTTAAAATAGGGAAAAATATGCAAGACAGAACAAATAAAGTAATTAAAACGAATATATCAAAATAGTAAGTAATACCTCAACCATTAGCTATATTGAATTTGATGACAAATATCGCTTCAGTATAAAATTCGGTAACTGGAACTAGTTCTTAATGTGTCAACGTTGAATACAGGACGACTGAAAAATTCAATAGGCTTTATTATTTTTGCAAAGCTTACTATGTCACTGTTTTGTATCGCTATCCTAACCACAATAGGTCCACCAAGTCTGTCTTTTGCATATATAAGGAAGGGATAGCCATACTACGAATATTTAGAATTACTATTGAACTGTGAAAAGATTATTATATGCTAATCAAAGTAATTGATCAACATTGTATTCAGTAGAATTATAACACCAAGTTTCCTTTTTCTTTAGACAAAAAGGAATTTACTTTTGCTTCAAATTTTATTCACTGCGTGTTCTGCCTTTACCCGTACAAATCATTCAATTTACAGTAGGATTCTTGTATCGTTAATGATTACGAAGTGTTTTATAATACGTAGATGGTAGTATTCCAACAATAAGATCACATGAGCGATTAACTTTATGTATGATACGCAGTCTGAGGCAGACAATATCTAAAGAAATTAAAAACACACCAAAACAATAACTGAGTAAATTTACTGCATTTTAATCAAAATATGTAAAGTTTAAAATAATTTTTGCAGCACTAAATGTTGAAGATTGTTTGTATGGAAGTACTCTGTGGGTGTAAATCGAATATTTTAAAATAAATGCATTAACCAGTAGTACTCTATCAATAAATTACATTCAAAGTTTAGTATAAAAAGGTGACAATGAAAATTAAACTGAAAGAAATACTGGAAACAAATGTATGTGGATTTAGATCTCTAGTTTATACAATTAAAATTATTTAACTGTGAGTTTATATAAACTGGAAAAGTATTAGTCATTAAATCCAATTAATAGTTAAAAATTAATAGAGCAAATTAAATAAAGATATGCAGGAATTATTGTGGTTACGTTATTATGCCTAATATATTTTAATAAAAAATAACTTAATACATAAAAGGCAACAGCTAAATAAAATGGATACTCCTTTGAAATAATATCTCCGCAAGAGAGACAATTCTTTTCGCTAACAAAATTTGCTTTTCTACCGGATAAACCGTTGTTAGTTTTTGCCTATCAGCTTTAAAGGTCGTCGCCTATATCATTTTTAATGTATTTGCAATTATAGGAAAATGAGGTTTTACAAAAGTACCTTTGCCTTTTTGAAGAATATTTTGTTAAGCGATTCTATCAGTATATGCAATTGTTTCACGAGGCGTGAAAATTACACTGAGCGCTAAAAATATCTTTTTATAATCGCTATAAATTACTAAAAAAATTATAATAAAGTTAAATAAAATGAGAAACGTAAAGTGAAATCCAAATTAGGAGATAGTGACCGAGTAATTTAGAAATGAAACAAATTTGATAATCTGGTATAATTTGTTCTTAACGGTTAAAATGTTTTTCTCCCTAAGAAAATAATGTGACAGCTTAGTAACCCATAAGAGATGGAATATGTCAAGATTCTGTGTAGATTACAGAAAAATACGGTTATACCTGCGATCTCAACCACACAAATACGGCATTGTAAAGAAAAACCAAGGAATTTTTAAAAGTCATTTTCCCTTTTCTGCTTGTTTATAAACTGCTTTACGGATTGTTTAAAGACTTGCCATATTGAAAAACAGTGACAAAGGTGTGCGCTACTGAAAACACTTGAATACGTTATTTCACTTAGTATAATGAAAAATATGTGTTATTTTAAGAAGTTCCTGTTCTAAGTCATATCCTATTTAAATAATTTTACCAATTACCACTGAAATCTTTTCCACTTAAAAGTATATTCCTTAGTTTGTACCTTCCGTGAAGTTGTCTTTATGTGATGGCGGACGTAACCTAGGCGGCATTTTTAAGAAATCTGCATATTGGAAGATAATTCCTGAAGAATAATATGCCGCTGTACACGTTCAAATAGATTCCGTCACAAAGCCTATTTTAAAATATATCTTACCCTGGAAAGTTTTAATGCTAAGAAAAAATGCCCTGAGCTACTGTTTATTTTTTATATAGAACCTATTATACGAAATTTTTAATTTGTTCATTTCTTCGAAGTAATTTGCAACAACGGAAGTGCTTCAACACTTTACAGGGACTTTAAGTGTATCAATAAATATCTGCTAAATAATAGGTTTGCCAAGTTTCAGCTGCTTTTGAATTGTTTAACTGAAATTTGCCAAAGTTGTTGGGGTACTTCGAAGATAAGTTTTTTATACTTTGTTAATGTTATATCCACAGCAGTCATATATGGTATTCTGCATGTATCCAAGTTATACATGAATAAAAGAAAGAGTTCTATAGATATACCGTTTGACTTAAAATATAAGATCTGTACGTAAGCTTAATCGAAACTTCAAATGATGCAGATACAGTATACTAAATTGAATGCCTTCATCTTAGCAAATGTAAGTATAAATTACTTTCAAACTACTTAATTGTTAATGGAATTCTTGATTTGGTATATTAAACTTTTTAAAAGGTTAGTGCTGTTAGCGATAAGACTAAGTGCTCTTCTCTACTCAACTAATCATAAAAATAGAGCTCACTTTAATGTTAGGCCTTCTGGTCAATCAATCATTTATCATTAATTCGTTACATTAAGATAAGAAACAACCGCATGAATTTTCTCGGGTGCCCACTTGAAAGATAAATATAGGTCCCTATGGAATTATAAGCAGCTCTTATGAGTTATAAGACAAAAACAAGCAATTCTAACTAAATTTTTGACAATTTGCTTTTGAAAAATTTAATTTGTCCCATTGATTTATATAATAAAAGAGTGTACATTTAATAAGGTCTTGAAAGTGTACTTCTATTGAATTACTCTCAATTATAAAGTAAATATGCTAAATGAACAAAAAAGTTTCTAGACGTATTATTAGTTTATTTCTTAATATCATGATGTTCGAAATTCATAAAACCCTTATATATAATAGCTATTAAAATACTATTCGAATGGAAATGAACATTTACTGCATACAATAATTACTATGTAATACTATCTATTTCTAAAATTTATTTGAACCGTTAGTATGATTTGATCTTTGAAAATATGCACTATGTGTAAATATATACCAAACAAGTTATAGCTTTATGAAATGCCTTAAGAATTAAATTTATTTCAAAATATTTGGATGTCTTAAGTTTCTGTTGACAAAACTTTCAATTTTCTAATATGTAATATATAATATACTGTAATTATGTATAACACTAATCTTCAGAGGGAAAATTAAAACGAATATGATTTTAACTATTTTATAGAAAATGTACTGATTACTCCCAAACGCCATCAACGCAGTATTAAGTTAAATGAAAGAACTATCCAGTCAAATAAACCGCATATAGATCACAACAAATTTAACTATTCAAAGTGGTACAGAAATTGTATTTCATAGTATTGAATATTTCACTAGTACATGCCTTTAAAGGCTATTGGTAATATAAGTAATGAAAATTGTATTCACTTAGAAACATATGAATCATATGTTAAAGGTACTAGTAAAGAAGTATTAGTATGAAGACAATAGAACGTGCATTCTCACAATTTGTAACTTCAACTATATCATTATCCAATGACCATTACCACTGGTCTATAGCTCATATTGTTACCAGCCAATTGCTATTGAGTTGCAGTAATTAATGGCGGCCCCGAAATCAAAACGTGATTGGATTCTTAAGCACGCACTAATTTCGCCTAAACTGCATGAAATTGATGGGCTTACAGTAATTGGTGAAGCAAAACTCACCAGCACCATTATGAATTTAAAAAAAGTCGTACAAGGTTTCACAATGAGGGGAGACCTGGTGAACTAAAGTGAAGGCCAACAAATGGTATTGTGCGTAAACGCGATATTTTGAAAAAAAAATTCATGTCACAGTTGTGAGCCTCTTTATATAATTTGCACGTTCTTCATGTCATGCGGTTTTCATCATTATTCATAAATAACAGCTCTGGCGTAAACCATGCGCATAATGGGCCTTTGATATATTAAGCGGTATATATTAAGCTCAAAATACCATTTACATGTACAATAGTGTTCAATATTAATGTTGCGAGTGAAGGACATCTACAGTACGCATATGAATTGTTGAATAAATGTAGACATACGTTTGCTTTCTAAAATAATTAAACGAAAAAACAAGCTACATGTACGGACATTTGTGTGTTATTTTATTGAAAATCATATTTATTTTGTATCATATTGCTTTATTTGTTATTCTATAAAAATGCCAACACATTATTTTTAAAACTTTGTTTCTCCTCTGTAAAGTTAATATTTATTTAATAACTATAAGAATAAGAATTTAGAGGGAAATTTTATTTCTTTATTATCTCTTTATTACATCATGAATGTGGCGTAATTATTTGAAATTTCCAAAAAATTTAATTTTGTGGAATAGTTAAATGGCAGCTATGCTTATTGTTCAAATTTTGATAATAAAAAGCAGATTGCTCTTTAGAATTTGTGCTTAAAAGATGAACATTTTTAAATTTGTCTTGAAAATAATGTAGCAATAATCCTTTTTAGTATTATCTTGCAATAAATGAAAACATTAAAATTATCATTTTAATATTTGTACCTTCAACGACTATCCAATCCAGTAATTTTGAATAGGAATGTCTTAAATTAATTATGATGTTGTAGGACTGCAAAGTGTGCATATATAACAATTTTAGTGTATTTAAACATAAAATATTGGGGTTAAAATTCTTAATTAATAATTGATTCAGACGTTTAAGCTTACTCACATTTTTTTTGAATAATGTCCAGTATCTATTAGTATTCAATACAATGTATATGATAACTTAAACGGCTGTTGCTGTAGTCGAATAGTATAATAAACAACTATAATCGGCCGGATTAATAGGACGGTTCGCTAAATCTGACAAGCGTGTACCTATAATACCATTTCCTTTTACGACAAAATTATTTTTTGTAGCAACCAATTGATAACAGCTCTGCATTACATTAATCTTTTTTAAAATTAGGGCCAATTACTCATTATCAATATACATTATTAATCGCAATGGATTTATATGATAAATTAAATAGGGCAAAAGTCATCGTGGTAAATACTGTGATGACTACATTTATTTTTCTTAACAACACTAACATTTCAAATCACATTTGAATAAGAATGTAACTTTTCTAAGGCTTTATAAAAATTCTGCGGAATTTTCATGAAAATCATATTTGTTTTAAATTATTTTTAATAGTTTTATCTGAATGGCGCTTTTGTACATTGAAAATATACAATAGCTGATTAGTTCAATTAAATCCATTGCAAAGTTGACTTTATTTAATAAGAGAAGTACACTAGTCTTAAAATTATGGAACTTGAACACCTTGAAGGCATTGAAATACTTCAATTGATCAACAACCAAGTTTCTGGGTATATAACAGTTTTATTCGTTTTCTTAGGTTAAAAGGTAGACTTATATCGTACATTCGACAATGCACTCGCGTACTGTCAATATATTTCACTCGCGACATTACTTTTGCATATTGTCGTACAAGGTTCTTCATCATAAGTTGACTATCACTCTATCGATTTTATTATTAGTGATATAAAAAAATCGTTGTATAAAAGTTGTAAGGTTATATTTATATTATTTAAAGCGTAATCAAGAAATCAATTAATTTAATTATAATAAAAAAAATAAACTTTTTGGGATAAGTACAAATATGTTTTAGCTAAAGAAAAAACGAATTTAGTGAAATATTAAATTAAATATTCTAATGAAATCAACGATTATTTTTGATAGTGCATATCCTGTACTCCTGGTATTAAAATTTCTTAATATTATTGTCTATTGAGAGTGTGTAGAAATAATTCTAAAATTGACTAAAAGGAATAAACATTTCATATGTCAAAATCAAGTGTGAACGGTTTATTAGACGTTGGACAGGAAGTCATAGGAGAAAGAATTAATATTAGGAAGAGATATAGATATTCATAGAAACTGCAGAAAGAACTATGCCAGAGCAAGTAACATCAAAGCAGCCAAAAAAGGGTACGAGCACGCGGACAGGTGGATGAGTGCGTGTATATGTTTCGGGGCGTGGGCGTTGGTACGCGGGTGAGCATGGGCGTGGGCGTGGAGGTGGACATAGGCCACGGGTGTGAGCGTATGAATATGTGTGTGCGTGTGCGTGAACGGCACCGTGTGCATGTGCATGTGCGTTAGTGTGTGCGTGTGCATGCACGGATGCGTGTGCATACGTGAGCGTGTGAGTGGCTTGTACGTGCACGTGTGGGTGTGCTTGTGCGTCTACGTCTGCCTGTGAGTGTATGTGTGCGTGCGCGCGCGCACAATTGTCTGTTTGTCTATGTGTGAGCAGTATATCTCGAAAATGACAAATCGTAGATAAAAAAATATGTGTATATGTTTGTGATCATCTAAATGTCTATTCTCAGCAGTTTGATTAAAATCAGATAGGCGGAAGTGCCCCTTGCTTTTGTCATTTTTCGGTTTCTTGCAAATTTATCTAAGTCGCCTCTAACAATTTTTTAAACTTACTAAATTCCTTAGCCACTGAATAAGTATTCGTATAGTCTAGGCGGTGTGTCAGAAAATTTTCCGTAAATCGAATAACCAGAAATAGTTTTACCGTTAACTGTAGATAAAATAACTTTCAAACTAAAATTTACAATTTAAATAATAACTGCCTTTATATAGAATTCGAAAATGTGGGTAAAATCGAAAAATCACAACTACCACTTTATTCCTGATATTTTTGGATATTTTACAAACAATCAGCTATTCGCGATTTTCTTGAAATCAGCCGTAGCAATTTATTATAACTCTGTATGTTTCTTAGCCACGTTATTCAATTTTATGCGAACCAAGTGGTTCTTATAAGTTTCTGAAGATCGAGTAACAGTAAGGCTTTAGTTAAAGTGACAGCACGTGAAGTGGCACTTTACTTTATGGTTTTTAAGCTTTTTTTACGATTTTCTCGAAAACGGCGTAATAATATTTTTAGAACTTACAGCGCTTGTTCTGTCTTTCATTACCTTCAGTTTCTCTAAAAAGATGCGCTGAAGCGAGCTATTGAAGAAAATTTCCGGAGTTAAAACCCTGTTTTGCCTATCCAGTAATGTGGATGAGTGTCCGTTGCAATGTTACTTTCCAAAATAAACGTAAATAATATAATAATCATTTGTGGGCTTTATTTGTATATCTGTAATATGTAAGAGAAGCTCATGTGTGGTCTCATACCTAATTTTTAGAAATATACCTAAATTTTGTTAGGTAAATCTTTAAACATTGCAAAAACTGCTGAAGTATCCTTGGTAAATTCAATACAAAATTTGCAGTGCATGAAATCGAATAGCATGATAAATTTCTTCTTAGATTTTAGAATAAAATTTGAATCTTAAATTCTGTACTACGTTTAGTTAAATGCAGAACCACCTTTAGTCGCTAAATCATGTATTTTCAATATGTAATTTTATCAAAAAGTCGCTTTTAATGGATATTACTCTTGAGATTATTCATTCTTTCCAGTTCTTGTGTGGAGTAACACTGATAACAAAGGCTTCATGGTACAACTACAATATTACACAAGAATAAGGATAAGTTAGATTCGCCCTGTGCATAGGGTGAAGTTTAAATTGGCATTGTAAGTAGCCATTTCCTCTTTCACTCAACTCCATAAATATACTACTTGCAATATACATTAGATGAATATAAACAACTTTTCATATGTGAAACGGCCTTGACATCTCACCAATGCTTTTAGTTATCTTGCTGCAACTGTAGTAAATGCGATCGACAATGCTATTTGAACTTTGAAGTAGGGTGAGTTTAAAGATAATCAGGTAAATTATTACAGACGATACTATAATATAAGAGGAAGGCCTTTCAAACAATTTAGTGCTACGTGCTGGCAATGTTAGTTGACCCCGTTAAAGTAAATTCAGATTATGTAATATGTAATATAAATATGCAAGAATTCTATAAATTAATAAGTTGTGGCTGATAAGAAATGTATTCATACCTTTTAAGGCCAAATACTAAGCGTAAGCACAAATTGTGTATTTTTTTAATATTTTTACAATAATTTTACAAGTGCCATACACTACATTACAAAATTCAAAACGAGGCAAAACGAACGCATTGCATAGCATAGTTCTAGTTCTGGTATCAAGAACATTTCTGTTCAGAAATACAGATATAATGTTGACATACGCCCTTTGAACTGGCTGGTTGACATTTGCTCGAAAACGAAGATTAATATTAATAATGAGTTCCCTAGAGCACAACAGTATCTATATATAAATTTATTTTTCGTTGAACTGCTTCTCTAACTCTTGGTTTAGTAAACAGAGTTACGCCAGAGTTCCTCGGATTAATTTTTAATATATTCTCATGAGAAACTTCAGTAAGTGATTTAAGATCTTTCTTGACCTATTCCATTGATAAGCTAATATTGAATGGATTAAATCGGTAACATAATTTGGATCATCTATATAAAGGTGCGAAGTAGGAAAATTTGAAATAGAAATGGAATATAAAAGTGACCTCAAAATGAACCCCTTAGACACTCCTTTTATCAAACCTCTTCGATGGAATGTACTTCAATGTAATTGTGATCGTTGAAATCTACTATTCAAATAGCTACGAATAGTTGAACCCCATTAGCACTGAAACCAATAGACAAGAGAATTTTATGATTTACCGTATCATATGCCTCAGATTAATATATTATAGCAAGCATAATTATTTTATTTCTATCCACTGCGGCAATAATATCATCCATGATCTTTAATAGTCGCAGAACAACGAAATCCCACCTTAAATCCAGATTGAGTGTCAGAAAGTATTCAATGTGCGTTTCAATTTTAAATAGATAATTGTTTCAATGACTTGAAACAAGATATGCAATAAGTTTATCCAACGTAGGTCACTAACTTTGTAAGATAATTAATTTTACAAATAAGTATAGTTATAGTTTATTTCCAGCAGGTAGGAGAGATGCTCGTGTAAAGATAATTCTTAATAGTGTGACATATATACAGAAGCAAGAACTGGAAACATAGACACAACATATGGTAACTTACAAGACCGTTACAACCAACCGATCTAGATGAAGTTTTACTGAAATTTCTAGAATGTTATATGAATGTACTAATGAAAACTTAAAACTACCTTTGAAATTAGGTCCCATACTGTTTTTATAATAATTAGTTAAATTTTGATGAGAAACTTCATTAGATAGGATACTATCAATAAAATAATCATGCGTTTCGTTAACTGACTCCAAGTCAGCATATGATGAGGAATTGTTTTTTACAAGTAACATTCATATATTTTAATGCTTTCCAGAACGTGCTTGAGTTAGAATACATTAGATATTTCAGGTAAGGCTTGTTTTCATTTTCATTGCCTGTGTTATATCGTTACTGGATGCTTTATAATAATTCCAATAAGTTGTTTGTTTTGCTTTTTTTAATTATCCATTGCTTTATCACATAATAGTATTAATAGTCTTAAATTGTCTGATATCCATGGTGTATACCGTTTGCTAATACGTGAAATAATAAAAGAACCATGTTGATGTAAAGCGTTAATTACATTATCATTGAAAAACCACTAATTTATCATTTATGTAACATATCATAAATAGTTTTGCCAAGGTACAATTTGCATATTAACAATAGCTTATTGTCACTGTATATAATACTGATAAAATGGCTTCCAGTTGTTTTATAAAATCTTCAATTGTTGTTATTGAATTAGGCGGATAATGACACTCAAAGCGAGAGGTAGGCCATTAAATTTTAAACTAATCCAAAGCTGTTGCATGCTATTATTAATTTTTATCGTGTTACATTCAATTGAATTATACGAGGGTGACGCTGAAAATTTTAGGATATGGCAACACTGTTCAAGTTATGGGAACGCCGCTTTACAGACACATAACTACTGTCATTAGTGATTGTGAGTTCAATTTTTAAGTTCGTAGCGCAAGCACGTGCTGAGTAATTGACAATTATATTAGGCGAGTTGTGTGTATTATTCATTATGACAATGGAACTAAAGCGTGAGCATTTCCGTGCCATGATTTTTTATGACTTTAAAAGTGGTTTAAATCAAGAACAGTGCTTGGA